>VXAY01004102.1:632741-662712 GCA_013399855.1 Oxyruncus cristatus
GGGGAGATATTGTGTGTATCTTTGTTTTTTTTTTTTTTTTTTTTGTGTGTGTGTGTGTGTGTGTGTGTGTGTAGGCTCCTGTGAGTGAGAAATCCTTCCATCTTGGAAAAAACCTACTGCTGAAGAAGAACTGTGAAGCCCACAGCATGCATGGCCCAGCGTGCTAGGTGGTGACAAAGGCAGGGAAAGCCTGCTTTATGCTCTGCATCCTCCAGAGCTTCGCTTTTGTCAGCAAACTGAGCTGTCTTCCCATTGAAAAGAAACACAGATGAGCGCATAACACTAAAACATGCATTGTTGTGTGGACAACATACTTGTTTTGTACTTTAGATCTTGCTTAGCCCAAAAACACGCCAAAGAGTAGGTTTCCAACCCATCTTCACCTTAAATTTACCTGCGGTTCTGTGCTTGATCCTGGGTCTGAAATACTTCCACAGCAACAATACATCAGTACTTACTTTTCTGCTTTCCATCTTCACTTATGAAATCAATGAAAAAGTGCACTATATACCTGTGCAGCATACAGGAGACAAAAATAACTTCTCATCTCTAATCTATGGTCCCAAATTTCTAATTGCTGTAGTAGGAAGAGAGTGCTCCTTTCCATGCACACAGATCTCTAGATGCACTATTAGCAGTATTAAGCCAAGCCTCTTACTACCTCCCAAGCTAAGTAAAGTAGGAGAAAAACCCTGCTTGAATAATTTTGCCAGGACATTTAGGACTTTTATTACCAAGTCCCTCTATTTAGTTTTTCAGAATAGTTTTTTTATTTTTACTGGAACTGTAGACATTTCTGTATTCTTTTAAGAGACAAGAAGTGCTCTGACTAAGCACTTCTCAAACCACTTGAAATATTTTTCTCTCCTTCTGTTGTTAAGAATCTAATTAAACTGTCTACTACCTTTGCTCAACTGAAAAAGAAACTGCTCTTCTTTCATGTAGGTTTTCATTAAAAGTCCCCTGAAGAAAGCTTTTTTCCCCAGAGGTAAATAATTTGCATAAACCCATGCAAAATAAATCCCTTTTACCCCAAGCTAACTAGACCCTGCTGTAGCAGCTGCCAACTCAGTTAATGTGTCCCATGCAGCCTGTATTTGTGGAGAGGAGTAGGAGACCATGTTAGAGGTTAGAAAAGTATTTAAAAGTGTGTTTCTATTACTTGCCCACTGGTTTTGGAGCCTTTGGTGAGGAGTCACAGGGTTACAGGGATTGAAGATTTAGGACTCATGTGAAATAAGCCAGTAGTACTCCTGGGCTGCTGCTCCCTCCACTGTGCTTTTCCAAGTTAAAATAACAAACTACTCCCTTCAAACTCTTGCCAAAAAATAAGAGACACATGAGAAACAAAACCTCTGAGAATCTGCCAGTCACATATCATCCCTACTTCCAAATTCACTTTCCCAAGACATATACATATATATTTCTTCCTCTCTTTGAACTCACAACAATTAGTTCATTGTTTTGTGGGTTGTTTACCTCTCATCTCCCTTTCTTGATGACCTGAGGGAGGCCAAGAAGCAGCATCTAAGAAGGAGTGGGAGCATGACAATGGGACAGAAAAGCCAAGGGATCTAGGTGCTGATCTAGGTGCTTTTGTTGCACAAACTTTGGCTGTGGTTTGAGGTGGCATTGCACACACAAATGTGGCAACGAAGTCCAAAAGGGCTATTAAGCATATCATAGATGCTGCCAAAGACAGCAACAACTTGTGTAATAATGTTTTAAGCAGTTGTGCAGGAGGCAGAAGTAGAAGCATCTGCATCTTCCCTAAGTTTTTCCCAATGATTGGGTTCAGGACAAAACTGGGGTGAGGCTCAGTTCTCCCTTCCCCACTACTCAACGGGTATCACTGGCAATGCTTTCAGGAGCCTGAAGGGGTGATAAAAACAACAGGGTATCTTCTGTCCTCTGTGACCAAAGACCTTCTCAGGTGATGGAGAAGCTCTGGGTTTCTGCAGTCCCCCAAAAGCCCTGAGATCAGAGTCCAGAAATTCCCCTTTCCTGTGTCAGGGTCAAGGTCCTCTTGCATCTCCCTTCCTTGGCATTGTGGACCTGCTAGGGGAGCAGCTGGGTAGTGTGGCCCCATGTTGGACAGTGTTTTGGCTCTGAGTGGCTAAGGAGTGGGGAGGACCTACTGACCTGGTCCCTGGTCAGGGGCAGCTATTTTGGTGGTCTCCCTTCAAAGACAGCAGACAGAGCTTCAGGCATGGTGACCAGAGCACCCCCTTCTGCTGCTCTGGGAGAGATGGCTGTCGGGGTATCTCATGGTTTCCTGGGAGTTTTTGCTGGGACAACACCTGTAATGTTGTCCGAGTTCCAGGTCAAGTTTTCTCTCACTCCCAGAGGTAACCTGGGAGCCACTTGCATCACTGCCATGCTCAGAAATGGGAGTTCCTGTGATAATACTGCCTAGAATAATTACCAGTGGAAAGGATCTCTGGCAATCATCTGTCCCAAACTGTTGTCCAAGCTCAGCCAGCTTTTGTCTTGTTTGCTAATAATTTCAGAAGCTCAAAAGTTAGCATCCTTTGTCTGATCCACCAGGATAAAAGAGTTTTAAAAAGGACTCAAGAGACATGGTAAAATGACCACAGTGTACTTTATTTAATGATTTTGGTACCTTGTGTTGCAATAAAATAAAAAAAATCTACAAAATCCAAATATATAAAATTTTCAAGTTTCTCTTTTAAGTTTTACAAGAAAAATCAAGTTGTAACCAAGGAAATTTGTTAGTATGAAGCACTACTTTCAACTTCATTTCATCACAAATTGCAACTTACTTAACAGACCAAAAGAACTATGGTACTGCAGTACATCAAATACTTCACACACTGTGTTCTTTACTATAGCACATGTAACCTCTGCCACATGGGGCAGTGGTCTCTAGCCAATAAAGACACTCTTCACAATCTGAACTCTAAAGGAATGTTTGTATACATGGATTCAGAATATATATATTTACAGGAAGATTTTTCTTTTTCTTTTTTTTTTAATAACTATTTTGATTCTTCATTTCAAATAAAATACCAAATACATTTTTACAATGTTTACAAGTCAAAGCACAAGTTCTGCAATGATTATCATTCACCTCTAGTCACTGTGCTTGTACTGGGGGGATATCTACACTGTTCCATAAACACGAATGTGATCTTCCGTCAGTTTATTTCCGCGATGGTGGCTAAGGAGTATAAGCACGGTAACAATTATTTTAGCACAATCAGTGTATAATGCAACAGTTTACAACAGAGAACTGAGAAACCATTGGTCCATTCTGTTCAATTTACTGTTTATCTGCCAACTGTTACGTTAGTCTTTGTCACATAAATTGTGTACAAGAGAAGAGTTAAGTAACACAACTTGACTAGGAAAGAGCACACATTTTTAAGGCAAATTAATAAGCAGCTTATGGTGTTTTTTTGTTAAACTATACCCCAACAGAACCTAAAAATAAAATGTATGTTCTGCAACTGTTTCAATAATTATGTATTCTTAAACTGTTCTCCTCTATAAATTGATCAACATGGCTTTGAACCTGGTTATTCAAAACTTAAAGAATTCCTCCCCCCAAATCCCCAAATATAGAAAGTGCATGATTTCATATGTGCCAAAAGAAAATAAAAGGCAGCTGAGGTAGTTAGATGTAAAATGTATTTATGAAAAATAATTGAAAGACTAAACCCAGGACATTTACAGTAAAAGCCCACTCATTTAGAATTAATTTGATATCATGAAACAAATTAAAGCAGGAAACTTTATGATTTCTGAAAAGTAATAATAACATTGGAATAAACAATATACTATTGTAACTTGGATTTCAAGTATTTGAGTGTATTTGCATGTGCATTTTTTTACAGGCTTTATATACTATTAGGAAGTCATTTACTTTTTATCAGGCATCACATCAGGTCTGGTTGACCTCTGCAACTGAAGCTTCTGGAAGGCAGAAATATACTGTGAGTGCCTGAAGATGTGCCACCATGTGCGCCCAGAAGCACCACCATCTCAGCTTGGGCAAAATTCTATGCACCCATCCTCTACTGAGGTCACCTGAGAGTCACAGGGCCAGGGATCCTGTGCCTACATCTCCCAAGGACTGACTGAATAAATGTGCTGGGAGCCTGCCTGGGCTGTACCCACGTGTCTGGATCCACGCAGGATGTGCCCACGTGGTGGGCATCTCCCACGTGATGTTCCTGCAGAGCTGGCGTGTACACACCCTGCCATTTTTCATTTTTATTTGTCCCCAAAGACAGGATCAGCCTCCACCTTGGACCACAGAGTTACAGCTCCTCTTAGGCCTTCCTGCCTGTGCCCAGCACCATTGCATTTCAGCTCTCACAGGGACCTTTCCTCATCTGGAGAGAGGGACAGAGTTCCCCCTCCTGCAGACAAGACAGTCTCCAAGAAAGTGTTACCTTGAGTCCACTCGGGATGAATAGGGATTTGGGCTGGCACCATGGTGACAGAGCTCAAGCTAACAGCCCCTGGCACAGAGGCAGACCCAGCTGTCCCTTCCATTCCTGCCTGGGAGGAGAAGCAGGCAGCTTTCTCTAGCAAAATGTCCAACTGGAGTGTGCGGGTGCATAAAAAGTCTTCAAACTCTGGGAATGAATTTCACCAAAAAAACGCCTACTTGTAGGACACGGATGAATTTCGAGATGTGTTCCTGTCTTCAGTAGCAACAATCTAATAACATCCCATTACTAAACATGCAATGTGTTGGCTCTTCTGAGTCCTACTGTTGGGTCCCTCTGCTAATGATCACAAAATGGGTAAATGCAATTTGGTATCATGAATTCTGCACTAGGAACCCGGCTTGAAGACCGTCACAGCAGGGAGCATCACAAACTGAAATAGTTTGGGTGTTTGTGGGTGGCCTGCAAAAGAGTAGGGTTTGTACTTCTGAATTGGGTACATATGCCATTTTTCATTTTTATTTTCTATTAAACAAGGAAATCCTGAAGCCTTTTCTTTTTTCCCTTTCTTCTCTTTTTAATATTGCCTTTCTAAGTCCCTTGTATTTTAATCAGGATTTTCAAAAGTGATGTGTGGTTTTGACCAACTTCACCTCTGGCAGCCCAAAATCAGGAGTCACTGATATTCACAGACTGCTGAACCTACGTGCTACAGTGAGTGGGGCTGAGAGAATCTCAGTTTCTCAGAGAAGTCAAGGCTTTATAGCTTTATATAAACCTAAGCAGAAAAAGATGGGGGAAGAAATATTTTTCAGGCCTGATTTCATGAAACACAAAGATGCTAAAAGGCACACTTTTGAAATGGATGCAAAAATCTTTTTTCTGCATGTGAAACAACAGTGAAGGCAATCTTTTGTTTTCCCCTATGCATATCAGTTTGCAGAGGATAAAACCCTAAAAACTGCTTCTTTGAGGACTTTACTGCACCACCTAATCAACCTGTTTTCTTAGCACTAACCTCTAGAGCCTGGGCATCCAGCTCAATGTTTCAGTGTGTTGCCATTGTGCGTATTTGACATACACAGGCATCCTCCTCACTGTGTCATAAACTTATTTCCCACCTTTCCTTTCCAAATACAAATAGTATCTCCAAGTCTCATTATATGCAGTCAATGTCTGCCCCAACAAGAAACAGTCTCCCTTCTTATCACCAATTCAGTTGTGTCAGTGGTAGCCACTGGTGAAACTGGAAGAGAAGAGGATCTACCTGTACCTGCCTGATCCCTTGTGGCATTGAGCTGCCTCTGTCCTCTTCCTGTGTGACCCAGAACTAAAGAATGAGATAATATTTGCCAGGATCCAGATGTTAAATCCATTTTCAGGGGTTTCAATGGTGAAGTGCAACAGGCACGTATCATGAAGGGCCAGGTTGGCAGTCTGTAGGGGAAAACGGGAGGATTTTTGCCTGAGCTTAGGATAAAATTTCACCTTTCCAACATTTCCATTTTTTTCCCTTGAGTCCAGTGACTTAGGCTTCATAGAAAGATGTATATTCATCTTGAAATTTAAATGTATAGCTCAAAGGATAGTTTTTATTTCATAGAAAAAATTAAAATACAATTAATATATTTATAAGCTGTCTGAAAGTTTAAAAAGACATTTTAATTTATTCTGGAATTCAGCCAAGTTTCTTAGCCTCATCCAGAGATTGGAAGACCTAGAAATGCTTTAGTATTATTTCCAGTGGAATATTTTTTTAATACAAAGCCTGATATTGCTTCCTCGGACATTTTCAATGACTTAGCCTTATCTGTATTGGGTGCACGATGGCTGACAGTTTCCCTTGACAGTAAAGTTCAAGTGCACTGTAAAGTACTTATTAAACAGATTCCTTAAAAAATAAATTTTACTTAGAGTGGCATTGTGAAATTTAAAAACGAAATGCCCATGTGCTTTCTCCTGGGATTTATTGGACTCCATTAAAGTTAAAAGAAAGTAATCCATTTGCTATGGTGGACCTTCAGGGAAGCCCTTTATGATTATAAACTGCCCATAATCAAAGCAAATCCCAGCATAATAAACGCTCCCGTCCAGAATGCTGGTGTAAGTATGACTTATTGACACGTGCGCCAGGCAGAATTTCTCCATCGGTCCTTTAAGACTGTCTTTTGGTTTGTTTTTTTTTTGCTTAGCTGTAGATTGTTGAAGAGGGTTCTGTAAGCACAGCTGTTATCAAGTCTGTCTTTTAGGATCATTTGCCTCATGTGAAATTGCTTTGGGTGGCTCACCTGTTTTATTAATAAGCTAGGAACACTTTTGCACACATTCCCCCAAACAAAATCAAATCCACCAGTCAGCCTGAAAACAAACTTTGAGTTCTGTATATTAAGAGATGGAGGGTGGAAGAACACACAAACTAGTTAGCCTTATCTGAGTATGCATTTTGCTGTAATGACTGGAGAATATGCTCTTTTTAATTACTACCGAGTTAATTAATATTGTTTGCAGGAATCCATTTAAAATGTCCAAATTGAATTAACTGATATGCTCCTTGCACATTGCAAATTTCAGGAGAACAATGTATACTGAGGAAGAACAATTAAAAGTTGGTTTTATTTTATTTTTTCTTTTCTTTTTTTTTTTTTTTTTAATACAAGAAGATTACAGAGAGCTGCAGAAAGTCTCAAAGCACAGCCACACTCTGGAAAATTACTATAAAATCAATATGATAAAGAACCGTGTTTATTGCGTCCCAGAGGGTGCCATTTCCAATGCAGTCGGCTTACAGTGAGAAGATGAATCTCCCATTTGCTAATGCCACGGGTCAAATCCAGAAGTCAAACTGTTTTTTGCATGTCTCTGCAGCATGAGGAATAACAATTGTTAAGTTAACATTTGATTAAAGAGGCAAGTGAGCAAGCATGGGAAGAAGAGCAGAGCCAGCTGCCACTCTTGAGACAACCTTATACGTGGAATGGCACCTGCAGGAAAAGCCGGCGATGCTCATTTGTTAGAATAAACATTAGCTTGTTAATAATGCACAACTCAGAGAATAGAGAGCAAAATATCTGTCCCCTCAAGCGGAACAAATTACACAGGGGACAGTTTCTGCCCTTGAGAATCAATGGGAATTGATTTAAAGGAACAGCAGTCCTGTTAAAGGAGAATTGCAGTGGGATGGAAGATCTTTGCATGCTAATCCAACATGATCCCCATTAGTGGCTGTTCTGTGGGCCAGAAATTATCTCAGAAACAAAAGATATTGAATTCTAGGTTGCTATGGGAGGATACCAAGGCTTTGGAATTATGAAGTAAAATCAGTTGAGCATCAAAATATGACAACTGTCTTCAAAAAAATTTCTGCTTTGCACTTGAGAAAATTGCTTCGGTATTTGCAGTTTTAACTTGGTTTTCCCTCTCTAACCATAGAGGTTATCCCATAACCAGGTGTTATGCAAAAGAATTTTTGAGTTTTGTACTATGATATGAGAAAAGTAAGTTTCTTAGATAACCTGAGCAGTCTTCTCTCATTGGTGCATTTTACCCATGAGAGTCAAGCACAAGAGGAAAATGGAAGGAAACAAGAGAAAAACATAATAACAGTATCTGGCAAACTTTGCCAACATTTTTGAGTGAATCTTTGGAGAAAAAAGACCTTTCATTATATGCTACCCTTACAGACCATGCATGAGGCTATGGATAACTCCACCGGCTTTTCTACTGAAATCAGGATGCGACTGTTCCTACTTCTAAACAAGCAGGAGTTGATGATAACATCTGCTATAGCTGAAAGTCCTTCAGCAGTAATTTCCATGATGAGCTGAGTGACAGAATACCTGAGCATGAACAAATGCTATGAGGGCTCATCTACTCGATAGATCCACAGCTGTTCCATAACTATAAGGCTTCTATCAGAAGCCTTATCTATCAGAATCTACTGATCTCCATCTTGTCTGTTTTTTTCCTGCTCTACACCTTTACACCTTGCCATGTATGTGCTCCTCAGCTGTGCATGAAGAAGTTGATGTGAGGACAGTCAGCACTAAAGGAATATGCACCTGCAAATCCACTATTTGCTTATGGATGTACTACATCAGAATCTGAGACCATGAGAAAATGCACAAGCACTTGAACAACATCAAGCCTATAATACTTCATATACAGAAAAGCCCATCTTCTGAGCCTGTTTTAAACCTTATGTTTTTTTGTGGAAGCCATCTGAGATTAATCTTCCATAAAGAAGATAATAAAATTCTCTGACCTATAATCTATTATAAAGATCTTTGATTTCTAAATTTAACAATCACTGCCATACAAAATCCTTGTCTCCTAGGCCTTAGTTTGAGACACCTTTGTAACTTATTGCTAGTAAACAACTCCTGTCAATAGCAACAAAGTTATATCTAAGAAATTTCTTTCACTGTCTCCCTGTGTGTTCCAGTTTGTAGAATTTTCTCAGTCTTTCCCACAGGAGAGAGTGATTGCACTATAAGTAGTATTTTGGCACCAAGGTTTGTTGGTTAGAGTTTTGTTTTCTGTTGTTGTGGTGGTGGGTTTTTTGTGTTTCCCTCCCACCCCCACCCCGTTAAAAGACTCTGCTCCTCCCCTTATCCACTGAAACAGCATGGGCAGCTTCCATAGTGTTTCACAAACATCTCTTAATCTTGACCAGAGGAATCACCCTTTTGCTTTCATGTCTTTGATCTCTGGCCTCTCTGTGAAGGCCAACAGTAGAGATGCTCCCAGAATGAAACATATGTACGGATTACTCACTGTCGTACACACACGTGCACCCTGTGCAGCCTGACTGGAGGGGGCTGTGACAGCACCCTGCTTGAAAACTCTGTATCAGGAGGGGCCCAAGCCAGAGCTCTTGCTAAGTCCCATGTTGCTGTGTTCCTCCAAGTACTAGAGTTAGGTTAAATATAAAACTATCCACTTATTCCTAGTTGTTTTTATAAACTGCAGGTGTACTAACCTACATCCTTTCTGATAATGAAAGGATTTAAATGTTTTGCTGGTCACAAGCCTTTCATTATTCAGAGATCAGGTTTAGTATAGGCAACACTATATATTTTTTCCCTTCTGCTTCATGTCAAAGCAGCTAAAATCCAGCTGTGTGTTAAAAGCAATGAATACAATATTTTTTTCACTCATTCACCCAGTACTTAGTGCTGTTACTAAATGTGGTTATGTGTTTTGTTACAGATAAATTGTTCCACAACCAGCAAAGTCATCTCAAAAATAAAATTGTACTGCTGTTGGGTAGAATGACTTTTTGGTTGATAAGATGAATAGATGGTCAGTTCCCTGTTGATGGTAACTAGAGCTGTCTCAATTCCAGTAACCCTCTTTTAAATACAACTCCTTGCACATACAAAGCAAATGAAATGGATAAATGTTTCCTAAGATGAATGATGAAAACTTAGCTAGGATGAATTTACTAATAATGCATTTCTTCTAGATCTCTCTTTCCAGTGTGGGCACCTTGCTGAACACAGCTAACAACGGCTTTCCTTTTTTCCTCCCAAGCTGATTAATGTTTGCTCACGGGACCTTGATTACTGTACTACAAGTCAAAAATTTGCAAGATTAAAAATGTCTGTTGAATTAATTAGCTGCAAATCAACCGAGGCACAGCTCGACAAGTTCCAAGCTGCTCCAATAGAATAAAAAAAGAGGAATCAATAGCAGCCACAAACACATGACAATATGCTGGCACTTTGTGACTATAAATAGTGGCAGCTGCCCTCTCTGCTGACAAAGGAAGATTTTTCATTGTCCATACAGTGCTGTCTAAAGGCTAAATCCTGCCCAGATTGGTGTGACAATCTCACCGATAGATAAAGTGTTCTCAGTGAAATATCTCCTGTGGGCCAGCCTGGTAACCCAGGAGGAACTGGAGCTGGAAACAAACTGCCTACCTTGTCTTCACTTTCAGCCAGAGGGAATGCCACGGTGCCGGTGCCAGGAGTAATCACAGCACTTGTGGATGCTGGCTGACAGGAAGGCTACGTTAGTCCCAAAATGGAAATGCAAGGAACAATGTTGAAAGTCATTAGTGATTATTTTTGAACTTTCTCTCTGTGGTTACTGCCATTGTCTGACCCAGTCACAACAATTTTAGATCTATCTGTCCATAAATCAGATCCTGTTGGAAAGTTACTGGGTTTTTTTCAAACAGTGTCCTTAATGCCGAATGGTGACTTTGATTAGGAACTCTAGACAATATAGAAGCAAGTGCCTTCACCGGTGAGTAGTCTCTTCCTCAGCTTTATAAAATTTAAAATTAATTCTTATCAAACATCACCTAATAAACAATCGGTGACAGGCAGATAATAATGCAGAACATACTGAAAAAAATCAGTAACTAAAATTTCAGAAATAGCTACTGCGTACGCATGATATATTAAATTGACAGGGGTATTGTTTCAAATACATGCATTTGAAATTCGTCTTCAATACATAATGCGTGCAAGAGAAAATCTTTCCTTCTGACAGCATGTATCAGGAAACTACATATGGGTTGGATAACAAACACTCTTTGGTGTTCTTCAGTTAAAATGCAAGTAAACCATCCTAATTATTGCAAGTTATTTCCTTCATAAACTACTGAAATGATAACTGATAAACAAATACAACCAACATTAAATGAAATAAAAGTTTAATTGATCTCTTTGCCATTTTCCTGTATGATTTTTTCCTTGATTAAGTAAATGTGATAGATCCTTCTTTATTTTATATAAATTTTCCCCACTCTATTCTTTTACCAAAATATTTAAGATTATGAAATATAGCATTAGACATATTTTCTCCATAACTTTTTGTTAAAGTGCTGGCATAATACATCGCAAAGCTGTCTCAAATAATAACTAGAATGTATTTTCCAATAATGTTCTTTTCTTTTTGCAGTTATCACTTGATTACCCTTGATGGCAATGCTCTTGATCCTTTTGTTTAGGCTTAGAATTTGAATGAATTGCAAGATTGAATCCTAACAGAATCTCAGGACTCACTGTCATGTGTATACATGCACACACACACATATATATACACACATGTATATATATATAAATGCATTTGATGCTGTAAATTTGCTCCCAAGTATGAGATAAGATTGTACTATTTTTATTATGATAAAAACAAACACTTTCACAGAGAGTATTCATTATAGCATGCTCCATGTGGACACTGAACTTAATTCTTGCATTCACAATAACCTGGGCAATTTGCACATAACTGTGGTTCAAATGTACCATCCAGAGAAACCATGTGTGCTCCACATGCCTGGCTAAATAGCACAGAGCCTGTTTGCCCTTTGCTCAGCCCAAACTGATCTTTGTTTGGTGAAGGAACTGGGACTGCAAAGGGTCTGCACCTTGGGCTCTGGCAACTATAGATAAGCTACACACGTAGCTTTGGTGCCCATGCAAAGTCTGCCTGAGGTCCCATGAAAAACCAGGTGATCGTGGCCACAGCGTTAGCAGTGCATTAGCACACAGTGCGTTAGTAGACCTGATTCGAGGCAGCATGTAGAGATTCAGGCTTTGTCACAGTGCTAACCATGTTCATACGGCTTTTGGAAGGTGAGCAGAGTGATTTTGCTTCTTCCCCAGATGTATCCTGTGGACATTGCTGGATGTAGGCAATGGCACTTAGTGTGCTCAACAATTTCAGCCCTCAACACTAAAGGGGCTGAACATGTCAAAATACTAGAAGTATGTCTACATTGCACAGGATAACTTTTATGTTTTCCACAATGAGGAAGACCAGCCTCAAAATATGAGGCAGGGAGCATTGCCCTTCTCCTCAGTAGTGCGCAGCCCTATAGCCTTCCCCTGAGAGATAGTAGCTAAAGATACGAATCATTGCTAGCTGAAGAGATAACTGCATCTGGCTCTCCCCTTGGTCTCTGCTTACCACCAATCTACTGCTGGAAAAACAGTCATGGGTATTTCTGTGCAAAGCTCCATCTGATAGCACCTCAGAGGACCCAAGTCCTTCAGGTAAGATAAGCAGAAGAATACGTGCTCAGGGGATCCTGGCAGGCTCAGGTGGGAGATAGGAGCTGAGCTACCTTGTGCTGTTAAGACCAAGTTGTTTCTGACCAAGTCCAGGAGCCAGATTTTAGGTGGTCTAACATCTGGCATTAAAAACGTTCAGGAGCTGCTAGTTAGTGCAGTTCGGAGGATCACAGTATTAGTCTGAGGCCCCCAATGTGCCTGTGCAGGCCTCTACACATGTGCTGCAACGTGCTGGGTATCTGGTCCCCGGGTGTTGTGGCTTTCATCCAGCTCATGCACTTGGTTTTTCTCTCTGTGGGCTCTTTGGTGCATGAGGTGGGGAAGGGAGTGCTGGACTATGACCAGGCCTTGCCCTGAGTGGACTCATAGCACACAAACACAGTCTATGTTTTGCCTTAGTACTGTGTTAGGCCTCTGAAGTCTCTTCTAGACGTTCAACTAGCAGCTTTTTTACGTTGAGGAAATCACTTGTTAGTGAAATTCTGTTTTTCAGTACCATTACACAGTAGGTGGCTGAGTGGACACACCTATTTCATGCTAAAAAAACTTTTGTGAGGTTTTCTTCAGTGCAGAAGACAACCCCAAACTCAACACTTTGTTAAAACAATGTGGACTTTCCTATAAGCAGAACAGGTCTTGTCTGGAAAAGCTGCTAGTATTCCTAGGGCTGCAGCATGTCTAGAAGTAAGATCCAGAAGCAATTGCTTCCAAAGATATCTGAAATAAGAGGCTGAAATCTACAGATAGAGAAATTGTACCCATAGGCATTTTATCTTTCTTTCTGTGAATATGACATCTAGTTACACTGACAAATCTGTTACATTTTTAAGTTTATCCCAACCAGTCCTCGAAAAGAGATTTTTGGTAGCATTTTAAAGTTTCTTTGATGCTTTTTTTTTACATTGCCTTGCATATGGAAATTGAGACTTGATCTGTTAGTTGGCCACTTACATCGCAATTTCTAGTAAATCTCTATCAGTGAATATAGCATCTATAACTCTGTTGTAATTATACACAAGTTTCTCTCTGACCTCTCTGGCTCATGCAAATCACCCTGTAAATGTGCTGAAGAGGACTTTTTGTCCTGCATCTTGCATATCTGTCCTCTTTGCCCCAGAATTCAGAGTAGTCATACAGCTTACTAATGGGTACATAAGATCTGCTGCGTAAGAATGAAACCCTAAGCATTCGGAGCAAAACGTATGTACAAGAGCCAAGCTTACACATTTAGAATACGTTCCTTTTAATGAATATGCTGGTCAGCAATTGTCTTTTGTAAGAATCACTGGAAATGACTGGTTTCAGAGACATTTTTCAAAGCCTTCTTAAAAGGATCACAAAACAGCAACTGTGTCAAAGTGGGTATATTCTTAAATGTTTGAACTAAAAAGGAAAGAAGAAGAAATGTTTGATTCATGCTGAGCTAGCACTAAGTTTAGAGTATGTATTTCTGGTTGAGCCAAGTGACATGCAGGCTCTTTGGAAAGAAGCAAATCTCCAGCTGACTTCAGTTTGGAGCATGGAGGTGAAGACTTTCAGTGCTGTGGTCTGAATTCATGCAGTTGTTCACTCAATACAGGGGCCTGATTTTGTCATACCAGTGAAGACATCTCACAAAAGTCCGGCACTGAGGTCACTACAGTAAAACAAATTGTGCCAAGGGATCCCTCACGTGTTAATACAGCTTTGTAAATAGTCCGTTGATCAGTGACACTATTCCCCTAACTTTGCATGAGCAAGGCTTTGTAATGTTCATCTCCGTCTCTCCTGTAATGAAGTCTGCTCATACCAGATGTGAGAAATCATTTCAGAAGTGGATTGCTCAGCAATCTGCAGCCAAGTGAAAATAACGACAAAATTTGTTTCAAAAAATCACTACATATGAACTGCAGTAATCTGTTGTGGTTTTTTTTTTTTTTTTAATTCCCAGATTTAAACGAATCTGTTCTTATTTTGCATTTTATCTCTTTTATCAGAATAAAGAGAAATCAATTCAATGTCATAATGAAAAGACATAGTTCTATAACAATGAAGGGAGGATTTCATAACTTAATGTCTCTGGTATATAAATGGCTGTTTGCCATTTACTCCATTTGGCTTTCTGCTGAGATCATGGGCTTCATGCAAGCTAGTCTAATTGCTACAATTAGCAAAATTAAATGGCTTATTGTGTATTTAGACAATTCTTCCCATGTTCTGCTTTGTTATACTACAGAATTAGTAATTGCAGTGTTGGGCTTGTAGATTCATGGACATGTGTTGCGATTATTTTCATTACACCCGACAAGGGGCTCAACGTAAATAAGCTTGTTTAGACAGATGCACAGATGCAATTTACTCTGCTTCCCACCATGCACAGGAGCAAGAGAGGCAGCAGCAGGACCCCAGAAATCTGCTGAAGTCTTTTCCTTGGCACTGTGCAGGTGTTGCAGGGAGTGCAAAGTAAATCTCAGCACCTCAGTCACTCTGGATTGCACGACTTCAGGGATGGAGCAGAGAAAGGGCAGGAGTGGCTTTGGGAGCTGAATCACTGGCAGAACCAACTAAAACTCAGTACAGCACCACTTTTAAGGCTCTTAAGGAGTTATATGATCAAATCACAAAGACTTCAAAATTGTTTAATTTGTGTTCTAAAAAACCCAAAAGGTTACGGGTGAATATTTGCTGACCAATAAAAAGTAAATGAACATATTGCATGATTGGGAGTCCCTTTCCAAATAAAGCAGCACTTGCACTTTTAGTACCACTTATGAATTGCTCTTCTGGGGAAATAATCATGTATTGGCTAGACCACTGTATGTTTTAAACTAATATGGGTGTAATAGCTATTAACCACATATTAAAAATTAAACCTCCAATAAAATTGTAATTTACCCTCTCTGCTTAAAAGTTTGTAAAAATCAGGCAGATGAGACCAAGCATTGAATTTTGGAAGGAAAATTTTCTCCAGTGGTATAAAAATTAATTAATAGAGAATTTGTTGTTTTGTCAATAAAATTGTTATTTATATGTCATCAAACCCATATAGCCCAAGCACAGAAACATTGTTCTAGCACAAGAAACGTATTTAAGTTGACATAAACAAAATCAGAAACTATTTTTTTCATTATTAAATATGCAGGAAAAGGTATTGCACATGTTTGCAAAGAATTTTTTTTTCAGAAAAATCATGTTACTATAGAACAAATAACTTTTAAAATAAGAAAAAGAAATTATGTTACATTTTTTATATGTTTTCTGAACGAACATGGTATACATTATCTCTTCTTTATTTAATTAGAGTAGTGAATAGTCTTTTTTCTGTAACAGACAAATACGGACTCTCAAAAGTTTAGGACCAAGTCTTTAACCAGATAAATTACCACAAAATCTTCTGGGAAATTTTTTGCTTCAGTAGAACAATGCCTTCATAATTCTAACAAAGAGATATGATTGCTTTTCTTTACCAGAATGTGAATATGAAAATATGAACATTTTATTTTCTTGTATTCTGGAATGAAATTTAAAAGGTCTGATTTTTTTTATTATTTCAAAAGCAAAGTTAATTTTCTTTACAATTTTTTGGTTGGTTTTTTTTTTTTTTTTTTTTTTTTTTTTTTTTTTTTTGCTATTGCTGTCTTAACTGAGCGTTATTGATTTTATAACTGTCTGTGGTAAAAAGAATAGTGCATATTGATTATTAACTGTCCTTAAGGCCATCATGGAATTTCAATGTGGATGATGTTTAATCTTGGCAATTTCTATAAAAAATTCCTACAGCTTTTAATGTGACTATTCACAGCAATGCAAATTATGAAACTGTCCATGTAGTCATCTGAGTGTGAAGATTTCAATGGCCACCCTGTTCTCAGCGCAAGCATCACGGATGTTATGAATGTAACAGAGTAAGATTTTGGAAAGCAAATTTTGACTTAGTGTATAATGCTTTCTCTCCCTTCCTCAAACAACCAGATTGAATTCTTGGGACAGGATGTATATATATACATAGTTCTGCGCATATATGTATATGCGCATATACATATATGCATATGTATATGCGCATATACATATATGCGTATGTATATGTTGCTCTGCACTCAGACCCTGCAGTAATAGTTTGCTTAAGAGAAACATTTTTACAAACATTATTAAAAAAACTTTAAAATGTTGGGAGAGTAAAGAGAGTAAATGCTAGGCATGAAAACCCACATGGATAAATAATACCTCTGTGTCCTTCCTTCCAAAACCAAACAAGAGCAAATTAAACAAACTTACCCCAAACCTTCTTCAGAAACGTTGCAAAGCAAGCACTGGTGCAGACCTTAACCCTTTAAATTTTGTACGAAGCAATATTTCTTCAATTCTTTAAGCCCTGACCAAAGGGCTCATGGCTCTCATGAAGAGCAAGAGGATGAGAGGGACATTAGAACAGCACAAGCCTCACCGACAGATGTGATTTTCCTCTCTCCGCAGGAGGTACTGGACAGTGGGTAGGGCTTGTGAAGACTGTCCACTGTGCCTCATTCAAGCTTAAATTTCTGAATTGTTAAAGTAGCAAACACATTCAACTGTTTCCAAAAGAAACAGTCACATCTTGGACCACAAAGCTTACCATTTGCCTTGTTTGTAAAGAAAACCAGCAATTTCCTTGTGCGAACTAGCGTTTGATTCTGGAGTGAAAGCTCTGCTGAATTTGACAGGACAAAGGACTTGCTCCAAAAACCTTTTTTTTTAGCAGTCCTTGAACTGGTATATTTTTTTGACAAAACATGAGTGCTTTTGTCTGAATAATCAGCTGTATCTTAATGGAGAGAAGGGCAATCACTTTGTACAAAGCTTCAGGTTTGGACTATCAAAGAATTGTTTTATTTAAAAAATTATAATAGAGGCAGTTGGCTACTGCTTAATTTGAAAATACCTAAGAAACCCTTGAAGCACGGGTGTTTTCTGATCTGTGTAAAGTTCCCTCTGCCTTGCAGATTACTGCACTTTCACAGATTTTTTTTTTCTGTTTTGTTTTGAGGAACTCGCCCCAGCAAAGAACAACAGGTATCGAACATTTCACTAATAAAAAAAGTCAACATTAAAAATGGCTAATTGAATGCATACAAATAAACATAGTCTGTGTAACCTTGGCCATTTCATAGTACAAATATTCGTAATAGGAAAGACTGAAATTAACCCAGCAGCATATACAGCAGTGACTACACTGGATATATCTGACAGTGAAGACTACAACACCAATCATCAGGTCTTCTCCATTCTGACAATGCCATTTACAACAATAACTCTTCAGTTCTGCTTCTCTCTCCTAAAATGGATGGAAATAGTTATAGTAAATTTTTTCTTATGGAATCACTTGGTGTCTTTACAAGCGACTTACATTTGAAGCAGGATCCACAGTTTATAGGGTATTCTAAAAGTACCCATGTAGGCTTTCATATGGCATTACACTGCAAAACAAATCCATAATGTGTGAAAAACAGGTTTACATCAACCTGAAAAAGCCATTTGATAAAATTCATGAACCAATTCTTAAAATCTAAGCTATAAAGAGAATGAAATGTATTAAAAGATTTGAGGTTTATAAAAAGTAACCTTTTATAGCATATTTTTAGTTTACAAAAATATTGAAATAATCCATGAGTTTTCCACTCTGCACCAGATTTAAAAAAAATACTATCAAATTTTGACTTGCACCTTTAATGCATTTGAAAGCACCATCAGGGGATACTTTTAACATAAAGGATAATACCATTGACTAGATTTAGGGAGGTATTTAAAACCCAAAAGCTTGCAGCAAAGCACTCTATTACAAGAGATTCAACGTAATTTTTAGACGCATCTGGACAAAAGTCTTGAACAGGCAGAAGAGACTCTTCCACATAACTTGCTTACATTATACTTCTGTGAATATACTTACTAAGAGGTGGCTGAAAGCCTTTAAAAGACATCACTTTCACCTTGGGTTGGGAAAAATCAGAGCTGTCTCTACATGTTGAGAACTTTGTTGGTCTTTCCTGCTTCTTTTTCTGGTAGGGCTTGTGCCACTTGTTATCTGTCCCTCAGGCAATATCAACCTTGCAGTTATACAATGTTTGGCACTAGAAGGGTATGGCATGTCACAGTCTCTTGTCACCCCTGCATACATTCACACACTGAATCATGCATTCTCAGTCCTGAAACAGAGAAGTCTCAGCGTGTTCATCTCCTTGTAGTTTCTTCTGAAATGTCTGAATGGGATCCTCCAAAAAGTTTAGAATGTGAAAACTATACTTCCCTGTTCTTTCACTTTTTTTTTTTTTGCAAATTGAACACTGAATCATGATTATCATTTAATGTATATCACTACATGTTAGAGCTCCTTATTTCTCCTGAAAACCAGAAATGAGCTGCATAGGATTTCTGTTGAAAGTAACATGAAGAAGTTAAATTGCATTTAAAAAAGACTTTGAAATTCCACAGAAAACAAACAGTTCTGGTAGTATTAATTTTCAAGACCTAATTAATAAAAATTTAGTTTACTTTCCATTGACAGCCTTACAAACATGACAACGTATCTTTTTAATTAAGAACTATTTTGCAAACCTAATCTAACCTGAATGGTTGATTCATGGGAGTGTTGAAGACTATTATGCTCCTATTTTTTCCCCCAGAAAACAGTTTTCATAACAGCAACAATGTGTGCTAGTTTTGTTATTTTTGAAAAGGTGTGTTTTTGTTTATTTTTGCCATTGATTATGGAAATATCAATCATTAATTTCTAAAATAAAATGCACTACTGGCTAAAGTTGAAAGCTGTGGTTTGATTGTAAGTACTGTGCAGTCAGAGTTTCATAGCAGCAAGGGGTCGTGGGTGAGTTTCCCCAGCTGAAGTAACTGGTCTGTATGTGTGGGTCAAGGTTTTTTTTAGGCTTTCAGATGACTGATGTATCAGTGTCCTGCAGACAGACTGCACACAGTGGATCAAATGATAATCATGATGATAGCCAGACTAAGAACGCTATAGCTTGCTGCTCTACTTGTAGAACACAGTTTAGTTACTCCTACAGCCCTATTGTCAACTCTTAATTTGGACTGTAGCATTGCAGCTTCTTCAAGCCATGTTTCTGCTCTGTTTACAATGTGGTTTCATATTCCAAGCGCTCCTGGATAAGGGCATCATCTTTATACTGCAGCCGTGGAGGAGCAGGGGAACATTCAAATGCCAAGATTGCCTTCCTCAGGCTCCTGTCCAACACATGTCTCTCCCATGCTGGGTACCTGTTCCTGAACAGATCAATTTTAATGACAGACTCCTCAATCCTTGGTGGCCGGGATGAAGGTGTGGATGGTGCGGTGGGTCTCACCTGAAACACAGGCACACACCCATCCCTCTCTGCAAATTTTTGATCCCGCTCGCTCGTGACACTCCGGTTGTTGGAGATGGACCTTAGCGTGCTTGTGGCCACTTCTGGGGGTAGGGTGAAGGCAGTGGCAGGGTCCTCACAAGCACAGCTTGGCGACTGCCCAAACCTTGGTCCATTGGGGTGAAAGAAGGCATAGTACATCAGCATAAAAACAATGCCTGTTAAAAAGCTGCTGAACACTACACACAGTGCTGGTATGGCAAATGCATCAGAGATTTGAGGGGCTTTGTACAGATACCAGAGAACACTCAAGGCAGTGTTTTCTAAAAGGATGACAAAATAGTAAATGAAAAGCCTACAGCGTGTCCTTCCTTCCTTGACATTGAACCAGCTGAAGATATAGATTATCCCAACAACCATGTCGAAAACTATCTCCTCCCATTTAGTGATGCAAAACTCTGTCTCGCAGTGAACGATCCAGAAGGTCATGATGCACCAATGCAGCACGATGAAGATCCCAAAGTACAACTGGAAAACTGAGGCAAACAGAGCAAAAGTAATGACCCTTGCTGCAATTGTGAAGAAATGCCAGCAAAACTGGATTATAACAGCCATGTAACTGATGGGTTTCTTGTCATCACGGGAGTCACGCAGGGCCTTTTGGTAGGAAGCCAAAGCCCAGGCCAGGGATACGAGAGATGCTGCAGCAGTAAGACCTAGGAGGAAACAGGAGATGCAGTTAAGGCATAATTAGTACGTCAGTGCTTGGCTGAAACTGGTGAGATCCTTACTGCTTTAAATACGTCCTCCACCACTGACATAATAAATCCTGCTCCTTCTCCTCTAGCTCAGAGAAATGGACCCCAACTGCTGAGATTTCATTGCCCTTACAATGCTGGATACACAAAAACAAGAGTGTCTATCAAACCACACTCTGAACTGCTTCTGTAGCAATTACACGTTTGAAACAAATTAACTAATTCACAACTTTGAGCAAGTTGGAGGTAGGCGGCTCTTTCAGCTCTGTGATTTAATGGGACCTGCTGTGGTTATTGTTTTCAGGAAAGAATATGAATGTTTTGATTTTGATAAGTCATTAAGGAAACCTAATATAAAGCAACCAAGTCTTTCTAATTAAAATGTGAGCATCATATACATATAAAATAAATCGGTAACAATGTGAGCATAAATCTGTATTTTAAAAATAAATTTATATAACTCTTGTTACATCAAAATGTAAGCTGACTGCTTTACTCTTGCCCGTTTTGATATTTCCACCACTTTTAATCAGAATTTTAATAAGTATAAAATGTCAAAACTTATTTTCTTCCAGCTGGAAATTAATTTACTTTAGAAATGTTGGAATTGTCTACTGAATTAAAATTCTGAGTAAAGATGCTCCTAAAGTAGGGGTTAATGACTTAGTATAGCCATATAGCCATTCTGTCTCTCATATATCACAGAATTGCATATTTACAAGGCCCTAAACTATAATATTTTGGTAAAACTTCAAAATTATTTGAAGAATTTAATATGAAATTATTTTTCATAAGATTTCAAACATTAGATCTGTGAAAATACAAAAAAATATACAAAAATACAAAAAAACTTTAAACCAATTATCTTTAAAAAAGACTGTTCTGTATTTATTTTGAATGGGTATTATTCTTTTCTCCTCAAGCAAGTTTGACTCTTGGCTGTAGGTACATTTAAAAAAAAAAAAAAAGTTAGCTTGAAACTGAATCTAATTTTTAAACTAATCTGTAACTTCCATACACTACCAGAAAAATACCTTACGTTCCCATTTCAGAAGTGGTGTAGTTCAGCATAATTATTCAAATGCTCAATACTTACATAGCATTCTGTTAGAAATGATAATAATTCTTCTTTATTAGAAGATTAATTCTTATTTACTTACAACTCGTATCAACCTGCTTTGGATGGAACTGGAAATTGCAATTGAAATGCAAAAACCCAGCCTTTCAAGTGTATTTACTATTTAAATAAAATTGCAATAAATGTTGTATACAGAGGAAAAATGTATCAAACATTTTATGCTTAAAACTGGTTTATTACCAAGCCTAATTTTACATACAGCTAATGAATGAATTCATAAGTCTCAGCATCCCAGACCGAGAGTTTATTCATAGACCATTTAAAGATAATGATGCTTTACCTTATTCTATTTCTAAGCAGTGCCTTAACTTTGAACTAGTTATTGAAGTAAATCAAACTGACATGAGGAAAACATTTCTTTTGTCTGCTGTTAAAACCTGTTTAATCATTTCAACAACCTTTGGTTCCGGATGCATAGCCAGGATTTTCCTTCCCTGCTCAAGAATATATTACTTAACTATTATAAATTTTATGAAATTCTATTAATACAAAATGGTAAATTTAAGCTGAAATACATATTGCTATTTACTTCGAGAAAAAAAGAGGTTATTTTAAAACAGAAAAATGTAGGTTATGGAAATACTACCTGATTCTGATGGGAAAAAATCTATTTAAGCAATTCACCTGGCTTAACACATTAAGATTTTACTCAGTAAGTAGTACAGAGAGATTAATTGCTTTCAGGAGGGATCGTGTTTCCAGTGTTTCTCCCTCAGTCATTGGCAGGTTGCTAATGGTGTTGTGATCTCCCATGAATCCATGAATTTAAAGTGCCTTTGTTTTAAAAATAAAAATAATAATAAACTATCAGCAGAAATACAGAGCAAACTTAGGATTCCAAGGAGAATTTTTAATAACACTTCATCATTTTAATTCCCATGTAGATGCCTGGATGACAAAACACCGGCGTTACTGCTGGAATCCTTCTTCACGGAGACAATAAGCTATCAGCAATGAAGAGAGGATGGAGACATGGTGTAAATTGCTATTTTCATTTCTGACTTCCATGTATATTTTCTCGCACTGGGCTGCCCTTCCGTGTTTGTTATCTCTGAAGACAACACTAGGAGCTGAAAATGTAAATTCTTGTTTTCCTGTAGGAATGTTTTAAGTATTGAAAAAGCACAGTTCGTTTCCCTCATGAAATGAAAAGTTTGGAAAGGTAGATGAACAGAATAAAGGGTAAAAGAATCTTTCAATACCAATTCTGAACAGGAGCTCAAAAATAGCATTATCAGCACAGGAAAAAATAATGTGAGCAAGAAATCCATACTTTTTCTTTGCAAATCTAACTTTAATGACCTCCCGCACTCCCCGTGAGGTTTGTAGAGATATCATCAGTTTTGCATTAGGAAGTGTAAAATCATTCAATAATGCACACAGAATATAATGTTAAATTCATAGGAATTTTCAGTGTTCTAATGCTAATTAATTCATAGTCATTGTCTGGGACAGAAAGAGGCAAGTATAATAGCAATGTAATTCTGTTATTTAAATAGTCATTAATAGGGAATCATCCTTTGCTTTTACAGAACAAACTCAGGGATACTGGCAAACAGGAGAGAAAGGAGACAAGGGAATGTACAAAAGGGAAGAACTGTCAGTTAATGTATTATGTATCTACCCTTGTCCTATTGGCAATGGTATTAGGGATATAGAATTAAGATAAGGTTAAACACTTTGTGGGCTCCATCTGTTCCTCTTTATTGATGAGACTAAGCACTAAAGAATTATTAAAACTAAATTAATAATGAGAACAATAATGTAAAAGTGATGTAAATGGCAGTTTGCTAATAAATGTCACTATATAAATAATTCACTGGGAACGGTCAAAGATAAAGTGAATTATTGTATCACTGAATGGCTGATTCATTAACCAGAACGTATTGATGCATTTGCTGAGTATGTGTTCGTATAAACCTCTTTATCCCTATTTCAAAAGAGGAACTAAAATAAATTCCTATTACTATCAAAACAAAAGTTTAACAATGCAGGTGGTTTAACTTCTGCAGTCAGAAAGGCTTATTTGCCACCCAGAAATGAACAGAAATTGGATGTGATCTGTGGAGCCACTATTCATGAAGAATAGCAACCAGCTTTCCTGCTTGCTCAACTGCGGCCTATGTACACTTCTTGGGCACTGCAGCAGCTTTATGGTGTATTTGACAGTCTTGTATCATGAGAGTCTTGTATTTAGGGTCTTGATCTCAGAAATTAATATTAAATAGCCATTCCCAGTGAATATATACACAAGCAACAGACTGTTGGAAGAACAGGAAAATTCTTTAAAATTCCTAAAATTCTTTAGGAAGCATGAAAGTATGTTCCTGTTTCTTTATTTTCTAAAGCCGAACCTTCAAATATTTTTCCACAGTATATGATCTGGTCTCTAAAGTTCTGTTTGTAAGAGGAAAGAAAAACAGGCTTTGCACAAGTAAAGCATCACTTCACAATTTCCATCAGGCAAATGATGCTTTTGTCTGTTTCTAAAATGGACACCTGACATACTCTAAATAGCAATGAATGGGAGTGGGATTGTATGTACCCACTTTGCAGCTTATCCCATCGACAACAGTCCCAACAGTGAGACAATAATGCATTGAATCAGGACAACTTTCTGTTAGCAACTAATTATAATCTGTTTTGAGTGAAAAATACAATTTAACCTCTTTTATTCTGTTAAGGGTTTGCATTACTTAATTATGTTATCTGTGTAAAGGAATGATAACTTTTTAATTACAGATGAGTTTCAGTACACTGTCTGTCTGATAAACAAAGAACAGAACTGCCTTGATTGAATTATAATTTTATTTTTTTCCCTGGAAATTACTAATTTCTCCAAGATGTGTTTGCATTTTATAGAGTATGGCATATCTATACTGATACTTTAAATATAAAATATAATACACTGCAATGAGCTACAGCTCCTTAGAGACAAGATAAAAAACCCACTAACATGACTTTCACAAATGAAAGCAAATATATATAAGGGAAAACAGAATGTTTACAGGTATACAGAGATGAATACATTCACAAATGTAAGATTTCAGGGAAGCAAGCAAGCTCAAATAACTACAGGAGAGCCAATGAAATTCTTCTCAACAGTATTTGTGAGAAATCTGACAGAAATGTTTGTTCATGGATAATCCAAATAGAATTGCTCAAAACACATGAGGGTTTTCTATATTACATCTCTGCATGGCAATTCACAACTTAGTTGTATCTTGCTAACACCTCTACCTTTGCATGATATCCCACAATATAATCTTTAGACTGGAGTGTAGCTGAAAAAAATACAGATCTCATTCTCACAGTAATTTTATTTTACTCTTGTACTTGAGATAGTAAAGGCATATTCAAGTCCATAAATCACTTTTTTCTAATCACATCAGTCCATAAATCTAAATCCTATATAGTATAAGCATAGAACAGCTCAAGTCAGCTGGAAACCATATTAATGGATGAACTGATCACAGAAAGTGCTCCTTGACATTCAACGTGATTTCAGAAATCAAACTCCTGCCAACTGTGTCTGTCTCTGCTTCATCCTTCCTTTAAAACTTGTGCTCATCTCGCTATGTCTTGAGGTAAACTTATCTAAAAGCAGGAATACCAAATGCAGCAGGACATCTGGGCATGACAACATTGTCTGGGATCTGGGACTATGAAATATTATTTTAAGAAAGCCTATTTTATGAGTTTCCCCCTCAGCTGGAGAGGTGCTGTTAGATGCATCCAAGCTTCCAGGTGCTTCTCTGAACCAAAGCCAAGGTTCTCTAATATTCAAATCTTAGTCCTGTAGGAAACAGCATATCATGACTGCATCCCTCCAGCTTCAGAAAATGTCTTGCTGTATTTACACAGCTTTTGCCATGTTGCTCTGCAAGCATAGCCACAAGCTAGAGATTCACATGGAGGCAGGCTTGCAGGCAGCTTGACAATTGTCTGTGGGTTTCTGCACTAACTCTTCTATTCCCATACGCAGTACAGCAATGTATGGCATGGTGTACATGCTGTGCTTCTATACATGGTTTAGTACACAGGACGCTTTGCATGCTTTAAGGGCAGCTTTTGATCACATCAAGGACCATGTGTCCAGGTCATCAGTACGTGTTTCATGCTCATGAGTTTCACTTCCTGACCAATACTGTGAGATGAAACCTAAAAATGAATCTTACTTTTTTTATGCTTTCCTATTATCTAAAGGGACAAGACAACAATATAAACTGTTGCCAAAATAATCCTATTACTTTCCCACGTCAGCAAGTTTGTCATATATTAGCTGTCCTTAAGATGAAAAGCATTCTGTTCAACTGAAATAATCTGCCTGAGGTCAGAAAAGGGCTTTTTTCTTCTTTTTTAAGTGCCACTAGATCTGATAGCGTTTATATAGAAATGCCACCCTACTGAGATATTCCACTGCTCTAGTTTTACACTCAGACTGTTTGCTACCCACAAACATGGGACTGTCAGTGTCTGAGGATGAGTCTCCAGTAGTTCATATTTCCAGTTTTTGCCACAGGCTGCATTCACAGACAGGGATTTTCAGGGCAGCATAGATGGTTTCATCAGCTTGCCAACATTCAGCTCAGCTTTCTCCCACAGGGTACCGAGGCAGGGTAATACAGCATAAGGGGTGTCAGGAACTCTTCTTTGTTGAAATTTAAGTCAGTATTATGCCTGATATTACTTCTCTTATGTGTTATGTAATTATCATAGAACATCGCAGCATATACAGGAATAATTTCTCCCATGATTCCTCTCAGCTGCTTTCTATAGATAGACACTTCTGGTGTGAGAGCTTCCAGCTGTTTCTTTCATTTGGCTCATGACAACAACTTACCATTGCCCTGGAACTCCAGAAAGATTCTATATATTAATGTTACTTTCAACCTTACTAATTTTACCTACTTCTAATTTTTTACCAGCAGTGGTTTGGATTCTGTGTAGACAGAACAAATCACCTGACAAGAGCTTGGCTTATTGCGTGTATCTTTAGCAGATTCTTGGGGTCTTTACAAGACACCTGCCTAATGATTTATCTCTAACTGCACTTAAGGTAATATCCACCTTAGCAAATCTAACTTTTAGACATAATGTTGAGAAGCTTCTGCTGAGCAGCAATCCTAGTCACAGCTTTAAATACATGAATGATAGTCATAATTTTATTTCAAGATAACATCAGGAACAGATCCCCTTTGCTCTGCCCCTAATTCCAAAGTAATTCTTTTATCCAAACTTTGGTGTATTTCAGGAGTTCTCTTAGAAACTATGAATAAAATCAACACAGATAAAGAGCGGCAACTTGCCATTCAGGAACAACAAGAACCATGAAATCATTTTGCCTGTTAGGAATCCAAACTTAGACTTCCGTACTTTCACAGCTAGACTCCTTGTCTGTTAGGCAATTTGGTAACTTTTATTTCAGTGAAGTATGTGCAGCACAAACATACCCACTGACTCCAGGCTCATTTCCGTGATTTCTACATTTCTTCTTAGGCTTTCAGTGCCTTGAAGTTGCTGCAAGTAGCTTACAGAAATCAAGGGATTATCTGGAGAATGCAGCAACCCAAAGCAGAACAAAACCCCTGCCATTAGCTCCTGAGAAGAAACATCATGACAACATAATGCTAAGCTAAATATAGGGCACCATCTATGGGAGAAGGCTCCACCTGCACTGCTCTGTCCAATGTACTGCTTATATGGACACCCTCCATAAAGTCAGCACCAACTGCAGTAGCACTTCTCCCTGTGACCCAATAGGAGAAAGAGAAAAATGTGCAGTTTACTAGACCTGTAAAAATCCTGTTAAAACACAAGTTTTGAGGAAATGCCTTTCTGTTGTTCCACATTTCTGTGATTCTGCCTGCACTCTTCTGTTGAGCTTTGCTTAGGCAGCTTCTGACCAAATTTTATTCTGGTAGATTTCAGTGATTTGTAGGAACCAGGCACACAGATTTCCATTCCATAGCCACTAACAATGTCAACTGCAACCGTTTTATTGGAAACGTTTCGGAAAAATATTCAAGTGAAAAAAACCCCAAAAGATGTACACAGTAAATGCCATTTAGATGATTTTAGTCTTCTACGAAAACAATATTTTTTTTTTTTAGGATTATGTAACTTCTTAAAAAAAATACACTGTACTTAGCCTACAAGAGTGCATAAGCATGAATAGGGAGAAAATTTATTTCTTTTGTAAAGTCATTGTTTCTTTTGCAAAGTCATTGTGTCACCTGTCCCGAGGTTTGTATGCTGTCCCTCCCAGCTTGCAGGGCAGGGGGCCTGCCAGACCCTGGTGGGTGGCTTGGGGCTGCTGCAGGTGTGGGTTCAACCCACACATCAAAAAACAGTAAGAAATTAAAACTTCAGAATAAAAACTCTCAACAATACAAAACTAGAACTGAAATGGTACAAAATTTGGAAATAAATCTGTTGAAGTAAAAACATGGTGGTACTAGAAATAGTATTGGTTTCTCAATCAATTCTCCATAATTTTCCTAATGTGCTGGGTGTCTGTGCACAGGGACTGGCAGGGGGACACAGAGGGTGGCCTCCACGAGGAGAGGCCAGGGCCGGCACCATGTCAGACACAGATGGTTCCAGCCAGTTTCCAGCCAGCTCCAAAGTGAGACACAACAGGACACAGCCGAGACTGTCAGCCAAGACGGTAACGCCTCTGGAAAAAATATTTAAGGAAGAACAAAAAAGCCTGGTAGGCAGAGGAGGGGGGGGAAAAGAAGGACATCAGAACAGCAGTATAAACATCAGGGGGAGAGAAGAAGGAAGGAGAGGAGGTGCTCCAAGCCCCTGTGGCAGAGGCAGAAGATATACACTCTTCCGCACATGGATATTTCTTGGAGCAAACTGCAGCCCCTGGAGAGCCCACACTACAGCAGGTTTGTCTTGAAGGAACTATATCTTGTTGGAGGGAACCCATGCTGGAGCAGAGGAAAAGTGTGAGGAGAAAGGAGCAGGAGAGATAAACTGTTGCTGACTAATTGCAACTCCCCATTGCCCATCACCCTGTGCCACATGGGATAAGGAGGCAGAAGGGTCAGGGATGAAGGAGTGAAGTTAATGCCAGCAAAAGAGGGATACAGGGGGAAGAACTTCTTTTATTTTTTCTGTGTTTCTCACTATCCATACCTGTTTTCACTGGCAATAAATTAAAAAAAGTTTTCCACAAGTTAGATCTGTTTTGCCTGTGATGGTAACTGCTAAGGGATCTCCCTTTACTGCAACCCACAAGGATTTTTATCCTATTTTTATCCTCTTTTCTCATCCTTCCCTGTTGAGCAAGGGGAGTAAATGAGAAGTTGGGTGGGTGTCTGAGTGCAATCCAAGGTCAACACATCACATCTAATCACCTCATGCCAACATATTTTTGCATGCACAAACCATGCATGTGGTCATGGCTTGATGGGCCAGGTTGTACCTGTTCCTTCCAGGACCACTCAAGAAAAAGGTTTTTTTCCTTGCACAGTGATACATGGAACACACCTCAAACTTATGTAAACCCTCCTTCCTCCGAAGGGTGTCTTGCCCCCTGCCAGCACCCTACAAGGCAGCACTGGCTGCCTCAGCAACTGGTTGTCTGTGAATATAGAAGCTGTCACATTATTTCCTGAGATTTAATGAGAGGATGTGAGAACAGAATTGGAAAGTTACTACACATACAATTTCTCTATGCCTGTAGAGAAAAGTGCAAATTCTGAAAAAGGAAGTACATATCAACATTTTTTTTTTAGTGTAACCTAGTCACAACAAATTTACTATCTTATTTTTTTAGAGTGAAACATGCAAAAAATTTCATAGTTCAGTAATGTGTTTCATAGATATGGAAATATATTTTAAGTGAGATAGCACAGTTGCAATCAGTGTGCATGCAGTACAAGCCACAGAGCATTGCCTCATGAACACTGAGTGAATCCCTTGTGTTCTAATAACTGATTAAGAATTCAAAAGTTCAAAACAAGGGAGAAAACATCCTTCCAAAGGATATTTACCTTGACTTTAAAAATGCACATTTTTTTCAGTCTGACTTTATATACACGTTTTGTTTTCAGCCACTGATTTGGCTGAATTTCTGTAGGGTTCAAATAACTTCATCAAAATATTTCATGGACCATCAGAATTTTAAAATTAAAGGTTTCCAGGACATCAGTTTTACACTTAGAAGCCATCAGTACCCTTGAAAGGGTATAATGTCAGGGCATCCTTAGAAATATCTTTCTTTCTCTTTCTTTTCTTTCTTTCTTTCTTTCTTTCTTTCTTTCTTTCTTTCTTTCTTTCTTTCTTTCTT
>VXAY01004102.1:663517-866887 GCA_013399855.1 Oxyruncus cristatus
TTTTTTTTTTTTTTTTTTTTTTTTTTAAGATATTGCACTAGCAGTGGCCAGCAGCCAACACAGGGAAGACTAGAAGCCAAGATGCATTTTGGCATGAAAAATATCCCAAATACCTTACACTAAGTTTTATTACAAATCAATAGGATGGGACCAGGTCACTGACAACAAAATACTGACTCCTTGAAAAAAGATAGTATGGGGCTATCACTCCCCTTTAATCTCCTTAAGTCATAATTTTAGGATTGGCTTTCAGTGGTTCATAGGGTCATATTGGCTTTCTGAAAGGGGATAAATTTCAGCCCTCATTAAGCAACTGATATTTCTCCCACTTGCACAATAAAGTCAGTCTGAAGTCAGTATCTTATCTGACACAATTTGTCTAAGAAATATTTTTTATATGTAGCATTTTTTTGTGTTTGCCTTTTAAGCTTCTCTAAGCTTTTCATCTGTGAAGAGATGCTGAGGATAATGCCTGATATGGGGCGCTGGGATAAAAAGCAATTATCATCACTCTGAAAAAGAAATCAATTTAGTATTTGTGCAATCCCTCTTAGCAAAGGGAAAAATGGAGCTGTTACCTCTGCCTGGTACATGATGCTGTAGAAATTTCCTTTGGATCAAACTGAAATATTATAGTTCTCACTCTTTGCCATGTTTCTTTCACCTTGAAAAAGCTCAAGTGTATTTTAAAAATAATTCATTAAACAGACTTATTTTTCTGTTAGTGGAAAAGCAATCACTAACCTGTTCTCCATCCCAAAAGAAAATCCATGATTTCACCTGCTGTGCAGATAATGTAACTTTAAGTAAAGTCTAGCAAACTGAATTGAAGTGTATTCTGGAGATTAATTCTGCTTCCAGCTCATGCCCAGCTTTGGGTTATTTTAGATTTCATACTTATATCTTTGCTTTCAATATTAGTTACAAAGCTATTCTTTATCAGTAACAAAGCTCTACAGCTATATCTCTACACATTTCTGATATAGCTAGAATATATCCATGGGTATAGACATGGGTAAATATTATATGTCTGTGTACATTTTGTATATACGGTATATTTACAGCTATAAACTACATGCAGAGAGATAAACTGGCATAATTTTAAGACACTGAGCAAAATAATGACTCAACATTTCCTCTGAAAGGCTTTTCCAATATTTATCTGTGGCTTGTGCCAAAAACTTGCACCCTGTTGCAAGTTTAAATTAATCTAATTTCCATTTCTGCTGCTTGTCTAGAAGATTGAAAAGTTCCCTTGGCTCCTGCCATTAAACATTTTTTTAACGTATAAATATCCAGAGAGAGTGATTGAGTTACTTCTTCAACCTTTTCCCAATATTCTGGGCTCATCAGTTCCTAAAAGACTTATATACCAATGATTGATTGATGGCTTCTGGGACTATTTTTTTCCTCTCCTTTGAATTTCCTTCAGTAGCTCCATCCTCCAGGAAGTGTGAGACAGAACAGGGCACAGGATTTTAACAGTGCTCTTATTGGTGTTCACAGTGGCATGATCACTTCAATGTGTCTACTGTGTATTTTTCTTCCTCTTCATCCATGGATCAATATAAGGTTCAAAGCCACAACTTGACACTGAGATCTCACAAAAAAAAGCTCTTTTATCTGCTGACTGCTATGTCATCTTCTGAATGACTGATTTTTAAGACAGAGATTTTCCCAGACTGTAAGTATAATCTGTGTTTATGATTGTCAAATATACTTTTCTGTAGTAAAACATAACTAGTTTGTTGTGATAATTCTGACCAAATTACTCAGATTAATCTGTGATGGTAGCTATACTAAAGAATATCAACTACGCTCACATCTCTGTGCAAAGCCTGGAAAAACTCAACCAGTCACTGGAAACCCAGCCAGCAAACAATATGTATCATCATCCATAAGGCTATCAAACAAGATGAGAGCAAGGACAGGTATTTAATAGGTGCTACTAAGCACTTCCTCACTCATTCTTTCCTAATGGTAGCATACATCTGGATGACAGGTTTTAGTCCACTTTATATGAGCTCTACTCATTCCTACTTCAACATCTTATTATTCATTATAGTTGATGTCATCATTCTAACTTGTAAGCTTGTCAATGAATTATAATAGGTCTGAGTAACAATACCTGAGTAAAAAAAAAAAAAAAGATTTGCAGAATTCTTTTTAGTTCTGTGCATCTTTCCTTTCATAATTTTTAGATTTGTTTCTTTATGCATCTGCATATCAGTCTGCTCCATGGTAATTGTTAAGAATGACCAATTGATTTCAAAAGAACTTGACACAGAAACAGATGTCTCAAAGATACTAAATTCTGTGAAGTTCAGGGAAAACAGCAGCTAGAGAAGAGCCCAAAGAAATGTTCCCACTTAAAGTAAAACAGAACTTCAAGCATTTCATTTTTATGCCTGAATTTTAGGCATTTTTATGCCTTCAGGCATTTTTATTGCAACAGCTAGGGACCAATTAGTAAGTGAATAAATATGTTCCTGGCAGCTGGCAAATCCACATAGAGGTAACTTTGAGGTAATCCCAGCAGATACTGCCTCTTAGCCATCCAAACCCAAAGTCATGAGAGAGAACAATATATTGTGGCAACCCAGGGGATCTGTTAAAAAATCGGATATATTTTCAGAGCAATGGTTAAGGGCAGGAAATGAGGCTTCATAATTTTTGCTGCTTGAAGAACCTATATTATAGGTACTCTGCTTTTCTGGGACTCATCTGCTTCTCCAATATTTTGTTAAAAATTATTGTTTCTGTGTTTATAGACATCCACAGCTGGGTCCTCCAACCTGGAGATAATACAGCTAAGGTTGGCCGTAGGACATAGAGAGGGCTCTGCAAATGGAACTCAAAGACTCACATTATATTTTAGGGATTATTGAGCATGTACTTCAAATAGCAAATAAATGGATATTAGTTTTATAGTAGTATGACTCTAAATCAGGTTCTCTTCAGACACAAAGGGGGAAGTGACATTCAGCTGCATACCTAATATTTATTTGATTTATTGGTTTTTTTATAGAGTATGACAGCAGATTAGCAAGGCATTTTTCTGACACTGAAGATGATCAAGAAGTTATCAATTCACATCACTGGAACATTTTAACAAACAGAATAACAAGTATTCAATCTACAACAGTAACCTAACTAAACAATTTGATATAAAAATCCAGTCTTTTCTCAACAACTCATAAAAGCCCAGAAGCAGTAGTTCTAAACCTACTGGTGAATATACTAGATGAGCAAAATGCCTCTACTTTGGTCCACCTTATTAATTCTGATTTGGAGAGGAAACGGGATAGTGTGTGTGCCCTGACTGGGGGAAGGTTATGTTATGTTATTTCCCTTCAACTTTGGTAGTTGTTTGGACGTGCACCTGTAAACAACTCTTTATGCAGACTGCAGAAAAAAATCTTATCTCTGCTACTACTACACTGAGATAACTCATTCCTCTCAGTCAACTATAAACGTAGCTACTCTTTAGAAAACAAAGTTCCATAGAAGGCCCTCTGAGCCATGCCACAAATACACTGCCAAACAAAGAATCAAAACCAATACCATGACAAACTTAAATCGCATTCAAGATTTGAAATATAGTATTCAAGATTTCATATAGTATGAAATATGCTTCAAAGAGTTCAGATTCCCAGTTACAGAAAAAAAAGTGCCATGATCTATTTGAGTAAACGGTCTTCCACAGAGAGATGAAATAAACAGGTAATTTTTTTTTTTTTTTTTAAATTGTAGTTCTTACTAGAGCAAATGCAAAATAACTTTCCCCTGAAACTCAGGCACTGGTGGGAAGAAATATTTCATGTTAACCAAAATTCCATTTAGTATGCATGTAGATTGTCATTATGTTTCTATGAGTTTTAATGTCAGGATACCAAAATGAGTTTTATTTTGTGCTACTAGTATTTATTTTGAACTCTTAGTGCTTCCTGGGCTGGTTACACCCTACTGAATTTAACATTTTTCTTTTGCTATTACTGACTGGTTTGGGACCAGTCAGTAATTACAGGCATTGATGCCAATATTATAGGCATTGATAGTAGTTTAAGAATAAAAGCAACACTCCTGCAATAACCTAGAATATTTAAATTATTAATTTATGTTTTTAAATCTTAACCTGATTTGGGAGACTGGAGACAAAGAGATTTTGTCTTGATTATGATTAGAACAGCACATGAGTATGAAGTTATACAGATATTTTCCTTAGCCTGTTCTTGAAAAATTAATGTTTATCAAGGAGCAAGACTGTGATTCAATTGATGCTTGGTCAGATACTCAATGCTTCCTTTCCTCTACCAAAATAAGCATAAGCTATAACTTAAACGTCTTGTCCATTTCAGTTCTGCATATTTTCCTTCCACTGTTTCTGACCCTAAAAGGATTCAGCACCACCTCCCTCCCAAATTTACTGGAGGCACCTTCTTTTTCATGTCATCTGCACGGTTTTCAAATTACTCTTTTCCCAATGTTCCTCATATTTCTTGCTTTTCCATAGGTTTCCCAGCTCCTACACTTATTTTCGGTAGAGGTGCTCCAAACCCTTAGCCCTCCTCCTCCCTTCCCATGCCCACCTCAACTGGTGTCTCCAAAGTCCCCATGCCCATCCCAGCAATGGGACAAGGTGCCCAGGCCTCTTTTTTTTCATACAACCCATTGATGACAGGAGCATTGAGATCATAGCTGCCTGGTTCAGGAACGTGTTGTGGTCCTCTGTAAAACCAGACAGCTAATGTCCTGCTCTCTTCTCTTGGTGGCAGCATCTTGTCCCACCAACTCACTGCTCTGGTTTCCAGCCTATACGTAGTCACACACAGGCCGTACCTATTTGTTGTTCTTCAGGCTTTCCCCCCAGGTTACTTCATCTGCTTTCCTTAAATAGCCAGATCTTTTCAAAATTCTGTTAATTAACTCTGGTATTTTTTTTTTAAAGATCCTGCTACCGTAATGAATTCCATAAGAAACTAATATTCTCCTTAATTTTAAAGAAAGTTTTAGTTTTGTTACCTGCTTCGTATTTTAATATAAGATGTCATATTGAGGACAAATATTGAGGACAAAGGTCTGCTTGTGTAACTGTCAAGTCAGCAAGGGTATTTGCTTCTTCCTGCTTTTTCCAAAGAAGCCTTCTTTACCTAGGGCATTTCAATTCACTTTCTTCTGTTCTGACTAGCTCTCCTATTTGCTGAATTTTGTCATCAGAATAATCCCTGCCCTGTGCCTCTACACATTTTTATTACTTCCCCTTCTCATAATGAGGTGAGAAGAATCTGAATACAATAGTCATCTGGTAAAGTTCTCTAGAAGGCAGGAATTTATTTGTAATTATTTGCTGTCACATTGTATTTCTGTCTGCATTAAAATAATTAATGCTATTAACAGAATATCTGGATCCATAAATTCATAATTTAATATTAAAATAGATAAAGTCATAGGCATGAGCTCAACACAGACTATTCTCAGTGTAAAGAGTTCATAAACTGCATATCTTAGAGGCTTATGGGAAATGCGAGTGATGTTCATACAAAAAACGATGTCTAACAATATTCAGTTAGTAAAACACATTATTTCTGTCCCCAGTATAAGATTCCCTCTCCTTTATCCATGCTGAAGAGGTGACAAAATTTCCTCTTCTAGCTCCATTGTACTCCTCTAAGCTCTTCAAGCTGAGCAACATATTAGCTCCCAGAATGTGCATTTTCCATGAATGGGACATTTAACAATACTTTGCAGATCTAACACCTTTTCTCAAAATATTTTAGTATTCCCTGTAGTCATTACATTATTCTTAAAATAGCTCATGAAGAATGTCAGTGTGACATCCATTTACCTGATACATGAACCAGGGAAAAAGAACGGAATGATTTGCCTGAAATATCAATGTACAAAGCCTTTTCAAGAGGAGGAACCCAGGAGTTTTAAAGCAGAGTCTATTATCCTAGCCACAAAGAACATGCCCTTCAATGGCACCTCAGTACCACGTTGCAGCAGACTCCTTGTCTAAACTTTCCAACAATGAATTAGCTGTCTGCATTGGTGCTGTGCTTAACAGTGGGCTTGAGCACCACTGCCCATGAGCCAGCACTACAGTCTGTGCCTGCACTGCAAAAGCTAGCTTATCAGCATCGAGTTGGATTTTTGGAAACTTGTTTCCTCAACAATCAGGTTACAAAAAAAGATTAACAACAACTTGTATATTTTGGAAGCCAGGTGAGTACCGCTCAATCTATCAAAAGCAGCTGGGCTTTGAAAAGAGGTCAAAGCATCAAGGAGAGAATGTTTTCAAATGAGCCTTCAACACTTCTAGGCAGTGACAGGGATTTCATTCTTACAGGTGGTTGGCTACCGCAATTACAATTCAGAATTATCACAATTTTCATTTCTCAGCGGCTATATAAATAAAGGTATCTTACCAACCTAGCAGCTTCTACATCCTAGATCAAGAAGTGCTTTGTTTATCCTCTTACGAATGCGGGTGAAGTTCTGTGCCTATGCTCACCCAAAACAGTGTTTAACCACTATCTTTCAAGCATGCTGAGAATGCCTGCCTTTGGGTGAGCATGAGAGACATTTTCCTGGAGGTTTTCCAACCTTAGATGCCATTCATAACATTGTCACAGTGGTGATAGATTTGTTCAAGACTTCACATTTGTACAAACAAACTTCTAATGGGTTTCATGCTAATTCACTGGCAGTAACTGTTAGGTGAACTAATTCTTCTTAGATTAGTTCTACTGAGGTGTAAAATTTCAATAGTTTTCCTCATCTGAAGGGGACTTGAGGACCAGGTATTTATGAGAAGAAATTCTATGGGTCATTAGCGGATTTTGATTCACTAGACCCTTATGGGCCTTTTAAAAATATCTTCTCTGATAAGATTAGTACAATTATTAAATCCAGCACTGTGACTTGAATTTATTTTTTCTGGCCTGCTCTTGGAATGGGGCAACCCTGGATATTCATACAGACTGAGGAATGAGATGCTGGAAAGCAGTGCCACAGAAAGGGACCTGGGTCTCTTGGCTGATGGCAAGTTGAATATGAGGCAGCAGTGCCCTGGCAGCCAGAAGGGCCAACCGTGTCCTGGGGGGCATCAGGCAAAGCGTCGCCTGCTGGTTGAGGGAGGGGATTGTCCCACTCTGCTCTGCACTGGTGTGGCCTCTCCTTGAATATTGTGTGCAGTTTTGGGCACCACAATGTAAGAAAGATATTAAGCTATTGGAGAGTGTCCAAAGGAGGGCAATAAAAATGGTGAAGGGCCTTGAGGGGAAACTGTATGAAGAGCAACTGAGGTCACTTGGTCTCTTCAGCCTGGAGAAGAGGAGACTGAGGGGAGATCTTGCTACAGTCTACAGCTTCCTTGTGAGGTGAAGAGGAGGGACAGGCACAAATCTCTGTGGTGACCAGTGACAGGACCCAAGGGAATGGCCTGAAGTTGTGTCAGGGAAGTTTAGATTGGATATTAGGAAAAGGTTCTTCACCTAAAGAGTGGTTGGGCACTGGAACAGGCTCCCCAGGGAAGTGGTCACAGCACCAAGCCAGACAGAATTCAAAAGAGTTTGGACAATACTCTTGGGTATGTGGTGTGACTTGTGGGGATGGTCCTTTGCAGGGCCAGGAGTTGGACTCAGTGACACTTGTGGGTGCCTTTCAACTTGGTATATTCTATGATTCTGTGATTCCAGCACAGTCACCTCTAGAACTTCGGTACTTGTTGCTCTACTCTGCTGTTTTAACATCAATTAGATTAAATCCATATTTTCTGAAATATTCAAGATGGAGGAAAAGATTTGTCACTTGTCTTTAAAAACTTCTTTTGTATCTTTAGAAAACAAGCAGCAGTTTTATTGGCATATTTGCAAGTAGAATATTAACAAATTTCTCCAACTCTACAAAAGCTAATGTGTATTAGGTATCAGCAACCTGAACGGAATTATTACTGCATGGTAATAATTTCCTCAAAATAGAAGTCTATAATGTAAGCACTTAAGCTCACACAAGAAATGCCAGTCTATCATACAATTATTACTCTTCACAGTGTATAATTACAGAAATGGAAGAATATTCTGGGCTTGCAGTTTCTCTATTGTTGGACTGCTTGGTAAACTTGACTGGCAGCTTCTCTGTTAATTTTTTTTTAACCAACAGGGAATCAAGTCATGCAGTAACTTTGAGTGACAGCTAAAGAAAACTGACTAATAAGCACACTGCATTTTAAAAATGCAAACACCATCCAGAAAAAGGATTTGAAGTAGCCAATTTGTATAATAAATGACTTTATAAGGCAGGCATGATAACAGAACAGGAAAAATGGGATGCCAATCCAATGGGATGCATGAAGCAGACAGCCACAGCACAGGATGTGTTACATCTCAAAAGGCAAACACCACACATCTTGGCTAAAATGCCAATTAATTAAATATATTATTAATATAATTAGTTTGCTCATTTTTGGTTTCCTGGGATGAAATTAGTGAAAGTGCCCTTTGCACTTTTGGAGACAAACACTTACATAATCACACATACTTGTCATAGGAAATGTAGGTCCTTGGCCCTCAGAGCAGAAAGGTGGAACAAGTGACTTTGCCAATACGTTTACTTGGTATAAATTAAAGCAGCTTGAAGGTTGCTGTCATTTACCATTGCTGTCAACAGTTTTAAAGGATTATTGATTCAGCTGATGAGCTTTGGAGGAGTGTAGCCATGTCGCCTTTGCCAAGGCCATGGTCTTTGCACAGAAGGGAGCAGGTACTTGCCTTCCAGGGCATCAGGGGATCATTGCGCACGGGAAAGCTCTTCTACAGTCCCTGGCTGCAAATTAAGGGCTGCTCTGTGGTGGGCGTAATTGCCTGTGTTTGTGAAATAGGTCAGCCTGCCAACTAATGCAAGGCTGTTTCCTCAGTTACAAAGCATCAAAGCCCTAGAAAACCACCTAAGCTAAATGTTTGAGAGAGAAGACAGTGAGTGAGGGAGGGAGGGAGGGAAGGAAAGTGGACTAAAGGTTTAATGCATTGTAAGCAACTAGAAAGCACTTATGATTCTTTCTGTGAGGAAAAATAAGGCTCACAAGAACTGCTTTTCAGCAGAGGCACAGAGCCACACAGAAGGAAAAGAGTGCTGCACAGGAGCACAAAGAGCTGTTTCTTAACACAGTTCTCTCTTATGCTGACTGTACTTGCCAACATTTCACCCTAGGGGCAAAACTTTTCACTTTTGTTTGTTGATCCGTGGTACAACAAGGTGCAGAGGCAACGCATAACTCAATAGGATTTGATTCATGTTAAATCTATCATAAGAAATTAGTGAAATGGCCCAATTCTAGTTTCAAAATTAACTTGGTCTTCAGCATTAATTAGGTGCTTAACCACCCCTGATGTCAGTGGGAATCAGACATTAAAGCACTTCAGATAAAATCCTATGGGCCAAGATCTCCACATTTAAAAATAACATTGATGTTAAGTTTGCTGTAAGACTCCTACTACAGCTCAAAATAAACCCTTATGTTGAATCCTTAATGCCAGTTCCAATTTAGTTATAGCTTTGGAAATGTAACCTGAGGGCACATTGACCCAGTCCCTTGCTCAGAACACGTTCACTGCCTGTCTGAGAAAATTAAGCTTTCCCTAAGACTTGAACTATGTTTTCAGTGGTAGTATTCTTCTGCTAATTTACAAGCTCAGTCTTCCTGCACTGCTTCCAGGGTTCTATCCAGCTAAGATACCTGTGTATCTTTTTCTTCCTTTGGTCAGTCATGCATCCATGAACTTGCTTTGCTACTACGCTGAAGTTCTTACCTAAATAACAGAAATCAATGAAAAATCCAAGATAAGGCAAACCCACCATTAGAATAACCTTCCAGGAGGGAAAACCCATCATCACTGAGAGGCCAATATGTTGCTAGAGCAAGAGTCCTTTGACAAACTGCTAATTCCTTGCAGCATAGCATGGTTTTCTCTAAACCCTGCAAACTGAGTGTGAACAACTGTACAGATCCTTTCCAACTACTGAAGCCCTGAGCACAGTCACATAGGAACTTACTCTATGTGTCATCAAGTGCAAAAGTGCTGCACATTAACTTGACATAGGTGTGGACAAGCAAAACTAGCTATCTTGAAATCCAGGCCAATGCAAAGAGGAACTCATTCACCATGTATGCAAAATACAGCACAGGTATCATTCTGGCATATCTTCCCAGGGTCACTTTGCCAAAAACACAGCAAAATCTCCCATCTGATCAGATACATTATTGGCAAAGACATAGTGTACAGAAAAAACAAGTAGACATGGTCAACTTTTCTGCTGAATTAACTTAATAGAAAGGACCAGAAGAAGCAGCAGTATAGCAAACTGCCCCACTAATGTTTACCCAGCTGAAATATCAAATAGCAATCCCAGAAAATGTTTAAAAATCCTACCCATGATTCTGACAGAGATGAAATTATTTGCCACCTTACATTTTGTGATTATCTTCTGTAATTCAAAGAAACACTCTGCCATAAGTATCTTATCCTAAAAACTGTGGTTTTACTAAGAAAAATTTCAGAAGATGTTGAACATACTTCAGGAACTTTCAAGTTAATTGTCAAACCCTACATGACACAATGTCAACTTCTCTGTGGTAAATACAGGCTTGTGATCATCAGACTTCCAACTGTATTTATTTATAAGTCAGCGTTCCTAGAAACACATCTAAAGGCTATACTTAGAGGTTGTGCCACAATACTGCAGTGCTACAAAAACTGGTCACATATGGAGGTAAAAAGTTTTGAAAGGTTAACCCTCCTCAGTTGTGATATGCTTTGACATCCTGTGGATGCCAACAGGCTGAAGACAACACCAGAGGAAGAGCTGTGGGTATGTCAGGAAAGAAAACAGCTGCTTATTTGGATGAAAATTTACAACTTAAAATGCTAGGATGGAAAATCTGCAGGGTATTGTAGGAAGGTCAATGATACGGGTGTTAAGACCTGAAACAGGCTCACAATTGACTTAGTCCTGAGTGAGTTTTACGCCTGAGATCATGAATATTTATTCTAAGTAATCAATTATTTATATTAGATAGCATGTAAGTACATTTATTAAAAACATGTTTTAAATACAATATTAGTTAAAAAAGAAAAGGCATCTAGCACAGTCACTCTAGACAAGCATGCAAAAATTCTCAAAAAGATTTTCAAGGTCTAATTTAGCTTAGACTTAAAATAAATATGTCTCACACTCATCTGTCCTGAGACAATCTCCTAAGCAAATATGAGCTCAGTGTCAGTAAATCCAGTCTGTGATACACTCCTCTTCCAGCTAATAGAGCCTATACAATCAAACAATCCTCTCAGTTAAAGAGCCCTTAATATTTAAACCTCAGACACCCCACCTCAGTATTATTATGTCTCTATTCCCATTTTATACATTAAAAACTGGGACATACATAGACTCCTTTAGGAAATGTAGCTTATTTAAGCAGGTTTTTTGATGCTTCGGGCACTGATGAACCATCAGTTTGTCTCATTCTCTCCACGTAACTAGGTTAGGTTTTTAGAAATGAAATGCAATCTGACTCAAGTCTTTGTGCTTGATATAAGATATCTAGGCAAAATGTAATGGAGGGGGATATACAGACAGTTGGACCTTAATTCCTATGAAATTGCAACTTTCCCAACCAACAGAATGACCTCAGGGAAAAGTTGCAAGATTAATTCATCTTCCCATGTCTCAGGTCCTTCCTTTTCTACAGAGTTCTTTCTTCTCTTGCAGAGAACAGATAATTCCATGATCAAGACAATAGAGAAAGCATCATACTTTTCCACCTAAGTCCATCAATAAGTCTACAAATACATGCAGTGTATATTTCAGACATCATATTCCATGGAGATGAAAAGATGAGAATGAAATTAATAAAAAACCCACCAGGATATAAGGCATAACTGATACTATCAGTCCCATGTAGTCCAAAGTAAAAATACAAGGCTTTGTAATCTCCAGTGAATTAAAGCAAAGTTGTAGGACGTTGTTTATATATCCTTATTATACTAGGTAGAATTGTCCTGTTGCCACAGTAGCAGCCCTGCTCAGGATCATTGCTCGGTTAAGAAGTGGTTGATGGCTGGGCCCAGAGAGTGGTGGTGAACGGGGCTGCATCCGGTTGGCAGCCGGTCACCAGTGGTGTCCCCCAGGGATCAGTGCTGGGCCCAGTTCTGTTTAATATCTTCACTGATGATCTGGATGAGGGGATTGAGTGCACCATTAGCAAATTTGCAGATGACACCAAGCTGGGGGGAGTGTCGATCTGCTGGAAGGCAGGAGAGCTCTGCAGAGGGACCTGGACAGACTGGAGAGTTGGGCTGATTCCAACAGGATGAGGTTCAACAAGGCCAAGTGCCGGGTCCTGCACTTTGGCCACAACAACCCCCTGCAGCGCTACAGGCTGGGCACAGAGTGGCTGGAGAGCAGCCAGGCAGAAAGGGATCTGGGAGTGCTGATTGACAGGAAGCTGAACATGAGCCAGCAGTGTGCCCAGGTGGCCAAGAAGGCCAATGGCATCCTGGCCTGGATCAGGAACAGTGTGGCCAGCAGGAACAGGGAGGTGATTCTGCCCCTGTACTCNTAAGCTCTGCCAGGGGAGGTTTAAGTTAAATATTAGGTGGAAATTTTTTACAGAGAGAGTAATCAGACATTGGAATGGGCTGCCCATGTGGTGGATTCACCATTCCTGGAGGTTTTTAAGATGAGACTGGATGTGGTACTCAGTGCCATGGTCTAGTAACCACAGTGGTGTTGGATCAAGGGTTGGACTTGATGATCTTGGAGGTCTTTTCCAGACTGGTTGATTCTATGATTCTGTGATCCCAGGAGCTGTTCTTAATGACACCTAATATGTTTGAGAATATGTAATATTCTTTTTTTACAGAAATGTGTTATGATGGTCACAAAAGTACAATTCACAGGGGCAAACAACCTGTCCATGGCATGTTAACTCTCTGTATAACCAGCCAGTAAGTTGGGGGGTCCTGTGTTGCAGGGTATGGCTGAGACTGTGCAGCTTTGCAGCACCATTTCCCTGTGAGTCCATATCCCCCCATCCTTCACCCCAACCTGTGCTGATTTTTTGGCTGGGATAGAATTATTTGTCTTCACAGGGGATGGTATGGGGCTCTGTTTTGGATTTGTGCTGAACACAGTGTTGATAAAATACAGAGACGTTTTTGTTATTTCTGAGCAGTGCTTACACAGAGCCAGGGGCTTTTATGCTTTTCATACTGCCACACTGGTGAGGAGACTGGGGGTGCATGGGGGGTTGGAAGGAGACTCAGCTGGGACAGCTGCCTGCAACTGACCGAAGGGATATTCCATATCATATAACATCATGATCAGTATATAAAGCTGGGGGAAGAAGCAGGAAGGGGGGAACATTTGGAGTGATGGTGTTTGTTTTCCCAGGCAATGATTATGTTTGATGGGGCCCTGCTCTCCTGGAGATGGCTGAACACCTGCCTGCTCATGGGAAGCAGTGAATTAAGTCCTTGATTTGCTTTGTGCGTGTGTGTGGCTTTTCCTTTCCCTATTAAACTGTCTCTATCTCAACCCACGAGTTTTCTGGCTTTTACTCTTCGAATTCTCTCCACCATCCTGCTGGTGGGGGAGTTGCACGAGAGGCTGCCTGGGGCTTGGTGTCTGGCTGGGGTTAAATGAAGACACAGGCTACTCTGACTCACCCAGCTTTACATGAGTGTGACTGACTCCACGGTGGTGTTGAGGGAGCATCCTCAAAGATAATGGTCCTGACAGGATAATTGTTAAGGTTAGGACAAGTTTCAGGTGGCTGATGTAATTTGTGCAGGAGTCCATGCCATCCTTTAGGCAGGAGAATTAGAGTGATGGAAACCTTGCCCTTGAGAGGTGATAGGCATTGATGAGTCCTGCAGGAGTGGATGTTTGCTACTTTAATTGATAGAAGCATTAGAAAAAGTATGATATTTAGATGGCTGAGTCAACACAGACACCACATTGTGATAATTCTCACTTTGTTTGAGTCTTTTTAATGTACCTGATTACCTGCAAAGAACAGTGGTGATGAGTATTTATTTTTTATTATTGAAATAGCAAAAGAAAAACCTCTCTCATATATAAATACCAATGAAGAAAAATTAAGAAGACAGAGTTGCCATACAGGCTCAGGCAAAGGTATAAGAAGCCTCATATCTCCAGCAGTGGCCCATATCAGTCACCTAGGGAAAAGTACACAACTAGGACAGCTATACTCTTCTCTCTCCCCAAATGTGAATTTTTGTTCCAGCTACCTTCAGTGCTCTTTCCTTTCCAGACCACTTCCAGATTTGCTTTGTACTTGTCTAACATTTTTCACCCAGAACATCCTTACACCTTAAATATACTCTCTGTGAAAAACACATCTGTTTATTCATTCTTAATGTACCATCTCCTAAAATTCCTTCTTAGTCATCAGATAAGGTACCAAATGAAAGTGCAAACCACTGGTTACTCACTGCACTCACAACTTCTTATTTCATTACATAATACGAGCTTTCAGATTTCAGAAAAGGCTGAAAACATGACCCATATGTGTTCAGTGTCTTCAATGCAGTAACACATCTACTTTTGTTCTCCAGAGAAGAGAAGAGGAGCTGCTACTAGGACAAAGAGACTGCAGAGCTGAATCAGGCACTGTATGATTGACTCATTCCTGGTGGAGGGTGGACAAAAGCCAATGCTAGGTTTTTCCTTCTGCATAGTGGGCTGTTCCAGGCAGAAAGATGAGGGAGAAAATGACACAGCTTTTCAGTTAACTCCCTAAGTATGAGACAAAACCAAAATGTCTGCCTGTACAATACTTTTTTCTATTTACCAATCTTCATTTTTATACACTGTAAAAAGCAGTGAAATAGTTAACAGAGTGGTCTCACTTCAATGACTGCCATTGAACACCTGAGAACACATTGACATAAAGGTTATATTTCACATTGCTCAACACCATTTATTCGAATTTCTGCAAACAGGGGCACACATCACTTTCTTCCTCTTGTGTTGTTTTAATTTACTTCATAACTACACGAATTGGGAACTTTAGATATAACTAAACTGAGATTCTGGAAAAAAAAACATCAGCCTCAAACAGGAACAAGTTACCTTCCAACTTATCTGAACTGAGCTTCTGGCAGAAGCCGCATAACGTGAGATTTTTCTTTCTTTATTCTCAGTTTCTGAGACTGTACAATTCTCACAACACACACCAATATGTCAGACACATCCTGTTGATGATGGAAGAAACTGGAAGAGAATCAGATCGATTAAAGTCAGCAGACCCTCATGTATTTCTTATACACACATGAAATAAAAGGATAAAATGGAAGCCTGCAACATGTCAGTCCCTTCGTGTTGCTCAGTATATCTGTTTATGAGCCACTGAAGTTTGAGGCATCAGGCCTGCTGATGTCATTTATGAGAAGAATCAAAGAGGTTAAGAAAACAGTTAAAAACCCCATATAATTTGAACATGTTTCTTTGCAACAGGCTTGCATAGAAAGCAAAAAGAAGCTGTTAAACCTGCTTATCTGAAGTTCTTTCATTACTAGATTATGTTTTCTAGTTCTCTCTGGAAAATAAGAACAGAGAACTGAAGTCTGCTTGTAAAAGGAGCTATTATGTCTAACTGGTGGTGAAATCAATAGAATGTGTACAGGACCTGCTGCCCTCAAAGTCCCTAAATGCTACTTACTTGGACAATTGTTATAGGATCAATTTTGGTGGTTAGGCAATTTTTTAAAAGTGTTGACCTTAGAGCTGCTATGATATTTTTATATTTTATATTTTGAATATATATATTCATATATATAATAATAAATATTATATATTTTATATTTTGAACCAGCAGTTCCAATTAGCTTTGGAAAGTGTTACTGACACGTACTTTAGCATGAGAGCAGCTTTTCTTTTCCTGTAGCAGTCCCATGCATTTATTTCTATGGGTTGTATAAGAAATTTCCCCACTGGTTCACAGAGGGGCTATGTGAGCAGTAGGTATGTGTCATAGGGACTGAATCTGTTACTGTTTTCTTGACAATGATGGCCACCTTTTTTCTTTTGCAGAACTTCATCAGAAGTGACGTTCTGCAATAAGAGCAATGCACACAGTAGTATACACTACCAGCTGAAAATATATACAGAAAAAATACATATTCAGTATTGTGGACTGTTACAGTACATATAAATAAGCACTAAAAAAACCCACTTTAACTCAGTAAGCCTTGTCTGTAACTCAGGGGAAGAAAAAAAAAAGAAGAACCTTCAACCTGGAAGAATCTGTGTTAATAATTTCCATTGTATGGAGTCTGAATGGTTTGCTATTTAATAGAATACAATGCTCTTGCTTAGTTATGGCAGCCCCTTGCTCAACATGTTAATTTTCATCTTACACAGAAATACATTTCTTCAGCAGGGGAAATGGCATGTTTCTGATCAACTTGCACTGCTTGAGTGATGTAGTAGATGATGTAGTGGAAGTTTTCTCTTTCTTTGTGGTGATCAACAGTGGAAATTGGAGCCTTTGTACTAAGGGTGGTTTAGATTCTTTATCAAACAAGTCCTGACCCATTTCAATATAATTTCACTGAAGACATCTTGCAGAAAGGCCAGTTTTTCTGCTTCCCTGTTTATCAGTAATTGATGGCCAGGCCAACTCTCATTCGTGGGTTATAAACATATATTTTAGTCAGTTGATAGGACATGCTTCTATCAAAACCAAATGTTGGATTCATTGCTTTATTGTGAAGAATTATTAATTATTTCACTATTTAGATCCTTACCACAAATAAGTTTCTGCCCCATGGTCTGGGTATTTTTATGTCATTTAATTTCACAATAAATCTTGTGCCTCTCCCACCCAACAATAAATGCTGTGACAAATAAGAAATTAAATAAAATCCTAGCCACTACAGCTAGCTTCCTCTATAAGAAACTTAGGGTAAAGTCAAGCTTTCCAGAGAGTTCATAAGATAATTAACACAAGCCTTAATGGATCACGTAGGAGACACAGTCTAGAGCTCAGAAGTTCACCATGAAGAGCATTTGGCCAAATGCACGTACTTATAACAATGGAGTTGCAGTACTTCAGCAAATACAGTAAGAAATGGGTTGCACCAATTTGCTCAAATTAAAGTGATAACAGCTGTTGTTCTGGCATGTTACTTGGAAGAGAGAACATGGAAAAGTCTTGCTTCCTGAGTTATTTTGGTATCTGCGCCTGCTGTGTGGTGTGCAAGAAGGTGAGAGGCTGAACTCTGTGATAACAGTAAGAGATTAGAGATCGTACCTAAGTGGCCTAAAAGTGCAAGAAAATGCAGTTGGTTATAGGTAGCCAGAGCAGAAGGAGGCTACTATATACACCTGTGATACAAATCATGTCATCCTTGTTTGCTAATATCAGTCTGATCCCTTGTTACCTCTACCAGATTTTCTTCATTTATCACCTTTCAGTCTGGATTGATTGATACATGCCTCCTACAGAATGGCACATAGCTGTGAGCACATCACATCTACTTGTAATCCATACTAAAAGACTTCATGACAGGAGACCAATTACCCACAGCTACTCATTAGGTTCTGCCAGAGGACAAAAACAGAACAATGTAAAGACCACATCACTCACCCTGTTAGACCTGCAATGTCTTTCATAATAAGAGTTCATAGCTTCTCACAGCTGTAGAAGGATCAGAGTTTGTAATTTGTTCCTTCTGCTGCCAGGAATGTGCAAATAGGCCATGAAACTTTTTTTCCACATTCAGAATCCAATCAGACTGGTATCTTTTCACTAGTCTTTCGAGGAGTAGTATATATCTGAGATATTTTATTTATGAAATAAATGAGGAAAACCCAGCTAATGACAACTAGGAGAAGTCTTCTAAGTCAGTTTGTCTGTGAGCAGCAAAACAAATTATTCTTGATGTTGTGAACTGTCAATGCACGTGATAGTTTCTCTGCCTATTCATCTGCAAGTCTATGAGGAAGAGTAAAGGGCAGTAATGAGTTGAAGAAATGTTCAGGATAACATTGTACTGCCTACTACTGAAGCAGCAGCGATAGAAAAACTGTTCCCAATCGTCATTGTAATAATTCACCAAGAATATGACTGCAATAAACACATCAACCTTGTAGTGCTGCTTCATGGCCATTGAACTTGAGATTTTCAGAATTAATTAAATTGCAGAAAAAAAGCATCATGTCAGAGAAAATTCTGCCTCTGGTTGCCCAAAATACAACATATGGCTTAGTAGGAGAAGCATTATGGTGTATCTGGATTGTAAACATTGTTCATTGGGAATACTATATGGAAATTGAAGCTGATACTCATCCCAGGGTTGTCCCATCTGCAACCATCAAAGATATATTAATGGGAAAAATGCTGTAGTGGCAAGTTGTATTATTTTTCTCTGGTCTGGATTAATATAGTCTTGTAGTCCTGGCAAATTTTAACTGCCAAATGTCTTCTTAGGTAAAAATAGTCAAATGCAAGGAATAATTAGGCATGCAAGAAGTTTTTTTCCCATAAATGGCTGTTGAATTTCTAATTCTGATGTTTCTTTTATTCACTAACTCCCAAGTGTTCCTTGGGTTCCAGGTAAATATTTAAAGGAAGTAATACAGCTTTTTTATGATGTGGATGATCTCTGATACTGTTGCTTAATTAAACAGTAGGGTTTACACAGGTGCAGCCCAAGGCACAAAGCTCTGTTTGTTTTGGGTCCTGGCTATCAGACAGCCATCAGGGTGTGGAAAAAATGCTCTTAAACTAACAGCTACCTTTTATTAGTTGACAGGCATATCTGTGGTAAGGTATATCAGAGAGAGACCCTAGAGTCTGAAAACTCATTTTGCTTTTTAGTGAGCAGCACTAGAAACAATTCACCTAAGGGTTTTCTCCTAGATTTGTGCTTGGGTCCTGTTTACACTCTTGTGCTGGGTAAAGTGTAAGCTGTGCATTTTATAATGGCAAAGTTTTATACAGTATCTCTCACTGAGGTGCTATGCAGCTGAAGCCTTTTGATACTGACAAAAAGATATCCATGCTGGCAAAAAACTTAAAAGATTAAACTGGGGACCTCTATAGATAAAAACAAAAAAACGAATACACAACAGCCAGAGGTAAAAAATACAGATTTGCTAGGCAGCACTGTAAGAAACAAGGCAGAAGCACAAGACGACCTACTACATGCTCCCTAGTGGGATGCACAAAATATTATTGATCCAAGTTTAGGCCAAAACAAGTTAATACCAGTGAGACTGATACATTTTTATTGCAAAGTCTTTCAGGATCTTTGTCCCTTGTGTAAGAACACTTACATATTCCAATTAAATATGAAATGTAAATATTAATATTATTCTTTATATATGCCAGTGTAAGCTGACATCATAACATAAAGTAAATATACTTTATTGAAACTGATTTATTCACAGCCTGCTAGAGATTAGATTTTGTCACACTTGCCTCTGAGGATTTTATAAGACATATAGGGCCAAATTAAGTCAGATCTAGAAGCTATTTAAAGGTGCTATGGAAATTTAGATACTCTAGTTGAATGCCTCAGTGCTAAAGGTTTGGTCTCACTTTTACCCAAGTATTTAAATTAAGCTGAAATATGAGTCTACACAGAGACTTCTAAAGGACTTTTCCTAACTTATGAAAGTTTAGTTAAAAAAAAGTAGTTGAAATGTAAGCATGATATTTCTCCACAGATATTTAAAGGTTCTGGTAACATTACACGGTTAGAATATTATTCAGGGCAACCTCAAATTACTTCAGGTTCCTCTAGAAAGCCCAATTACAAATACAATTGGTTTATGGAAGTAATTTGGGATACAGTGGACACACAGCAAGATTTTGGTGCATAAGCATGATGAATACTTGGCTAGTAACTGTGACAATTAACCGTTTTTCATTTGCCAGAAACAGAAGACAGCACAACACTGTCTTCTCTTGTGTTCACCCCCCTGGTCCAGTTTTCTGCAGGCCACTGCAACATGCTGAGTGGCTTGTGTAACCTTTGGGTCATCATCCATCACCAGAAAGCCCCTTTAATAGCAAGGTTCTATGTTAAGGTCATGTCAGGTGTTCAGTTGGTACAAATGCGTATTGCATTTGAGCTCAGTCAATAGGGCCATGGAGATCAGTCATTTTACCACGCTTGTGTGTGAGCATTGACTAGTTCTCCTTCCTCTCATTCCTCTATACTTTGGCCACTGTGAGTTTGTAATGCCGTTGCACAGGAAACCCTTTTCTTGCATCTGGAAAAGTAACAAGAGAAGCTGCCTTGATTTTCTCAGACCCTGCTGATGCAAACACAGTTATATAGTGCAATACTTAGACACGGGAGGGATGTGAAACAGTTCAAATGCACCTGTTGAGAGTGGATCAGATAAACACATCATGAATTGACTCATCATTGCCATTGCATCTGTTAAGAGGACTTATACATCAGATGTAATGCTTGGAATTGCTAAATGAAACAAAATCTCTCTAGTGCATTTTTAAAAGGAATGTCAGTCTCATTTCTGAGAGCGTCTTTGATACTGCTGATAATACTGTGATCAGCCAGTGTCTTTATAAACAGACTCAATGGTTTGCAGTCACATAAGAGTCACTACAGATTTTAGGAGTTGCTGATAAAAACTTCAGTGAAGAATTAATTTCTTCCAAGTTACTCATCTAAGGATATGTCATTTGCACACTTGAATACATTTCAAATGTTGATTTCTTGATATTCTACACAGCCTGGGAAATTCTTATTTTATGATTACTCTTACCAGCCTACAGCACTAGAAAGGTTATTGGTGGCCTTCTTATATCAAAAGGTCATGTCTTTCCTTTCCTGTCCTGTCTTGCACTACTCTTAAAAATGCCATCTTTAAGAATGAAGGAGCTTATTAATACTCCCCAATATCCAAGGTTACAAAAGCCTTTCACAAATAAGGATCTTCAAAAGAAGTAGCATACTCACATTTAACACAGGATGAAGAATTAGAGCGGACAGAGAGACACTTCAGATCTGCATTTTAAACCTAGTGAACATGTATTTTCATTGCCAGTAAAACTAAAGCAGAGTGAGAGAGCTATCTGTGGAAAAAAAGCCACATCATAGCTCAGATAACCATCAGTTCTGTTATTGTCCCAATTAAGAAATACATTAAACAGCCATGAAGAAACTGACATTAGAGATATCCTAGGTGTTGTAGACATTGCTGACTCAGGAAATAGGGATGCTGGATTTCAGACTTTGTGCTTGATGAAAATGGGATCTTCCCTTTACTTAGCTGAAATCATGTTCCCTTAATGTAAAACAGAGGTAAGAAGAAAAAGCTCAAATATATAAAGAGATCACTCCTAAAATGAAGCAGGTGAAGATACTGTTGGATATTTTGAAAACTACAAACACCATGAATTGGGAGAATTGCCTGGATGTAGAAGCTTCTGTATCCAAAACAGTAAATAATATTTCAATTTGAAGAAGCTACTGGACAATCATTTCAGTCAGCCACTACCTCAGCTCACAGACAATAACAGACTGCAAAGCTCATGTTATTGTTAAAAACATTAGGGGCTGCTGTGTAGATCTAGGATGAAAAGTGGTTAGGCTAGGGAGGGCAGCATCTTTTCAAAGAAGGAAATTAGGTCTATTAGAAACTGCTTAGAATATACAGCTCACACTATATTGATAATTTCACTCACAGTCACTAAACTCAGTCTCTGTGATGCTGCATGTTGCAGTGCAATTTCCAGTGCCAAGATGGATGCCTTGCTCTTGGCTTAGGTGAGGTACAAAACAAAGTGAGGTACAAAACAAAGTGAGGTAGATGCTTAAGGAGCAATCCCTAACAGCCTGAATCCTGGCTGAACTAGTCAGTAAAGCTGAAGAAAAAGATGAGCTAGAAAACATTCTGAGCTTAGGAAGAGAAGAGATTGTTGTTTGCATCCAGATGAGGCTGAGATGGGTCCATGCAGTTAGGACAGTGAGCACTGGGAGTCTGTTGTGCCAAGGGTAACATGGTTGGTTTCAAGGGCTTTTTTCTTTTTGCTTTGGTGAATGGACCATGTGGAGCAAGATGCCTACACTGTGCCTTACAGCTTAGCAAATCATTTTAATCTTCAAAGTACTGTGCAAAATAAGTAATCCTTGCTGAGCTTCTATGAAACATATTCAGTTGCTTGGCCACTACGGAGATGAGTGCACTGTGCAGGTTTGGATAAGGAAATTTACTGTCTTAATTTCATCTCAGGTGCAAACAAGGTAGAGAGTAGGTTAGGAAACAAGCATGAGGTCTTGCAGTGAGCCAGAGGCTGAAACTACTCTGAAAATTGGTCATTTTTGAGCAATTATATTTAACTGCTTGCATTATTCTATTCTCTAGCTGATTCGCATCACTCAAAATGGAAGTAAAGTAAAAAGGGAACACAGTAAAATGTTTGGATTCAGATTTTAAACAGTGAAGCACAGTGAAGATAAATCATTACCCATTAAAACTAAAATAAAGTCAGACTCCTGTTCAGAGTAGATCTAGGGCTAGTTCTCAAAGAGCATAAAAATATATACTTTTAGCAAAATAGTTGATTGACTTTATCTGTCAAAGCTTGCTTTTTTTGTTAGCAAATAGCCCACACTGCAAATGATGTATGATTTTTTGCATTGAAAACCATTTTTTGTGTGTATATGAAAAGACTAGAGGAAAAAAATGTAATACATGCAATTCTCTCAGCATCTCCTTTACCCTCTCTAGATATCAGAAGCACAAAAAACAGTTTCCTGTCCTGACCTTGTAAAGAGCTGTTGCTGAAAATTGAATTCCTTCTTTTTGTTTTTCCCAACGACAGTAAAGTTGGCCAAACCATTTCTAAGGTATAAAAATTTGGTTTCATTCATTCAGGCATATTCAGAGATTCTCAAAATACTTTTACATTTGACCTTCTCTAAGCATATCTCCAGTTTAATTAACAGCTTTCCAATTAAACAAGGCTTTTTGGTAGAGAGTGGGAGTTTCTCCTCCCGGAAAATAGGGGTGAGGTCGTCCAGTCCACCTCTCCTCTTCTCCACAGGGCTCCCAGGTGCCTACTTCATTGTGTTTACTCCTGCCTTCCCTTGTGTTAGCAGCAGCCCTTGTGCAGATTTGCAGTTGGTGGTTTGGCAAGATAATCTGGTTGAAAACTTAAACAGTTTGTTCATGCACAGCGTTAGTTTCAGCAGGATCTCCATGGCCCCAAAATCTTACCACTAGAAAACAGAAAGGTAGAAAATGTACCAAGAAGAGGAGAGGAGGACTGAGCATTTCATCAGGAATCTGACTTTAAATTGGCATAGGTCCCCTGAGATACTAGCCATGAAAAATGAATTTTAGGTAACAATTACTTTCACTTTCCTACTTTGAGCAAATACTAAACAGAAAAATGCTTTGAAAATAATTAATGTGTTGTAGAATCTGAATCTCTGTGTGAAGCATCTTCTGTGGCTTCAGGTATATCATTTCAATGATTAGAGGCCACTGTTACCTGAAAGATGTACACAGTGCGCTTTGGCAGGGCTAAAGCTTCTGAAGAGCCATCTTGAAAAATGCCATTTGGACGAGAAAAAATAAGATCTTTCATTCCATAAGAGGTATTTAAAGGCATTTATCAGCTACATAGTTCTTGGCAGGGACTTCATAACAATTAAGAGGGCCCAGATTCAGTTGAATGCTTGGATGAATGTATAACTTCAAACAATCAAATGCACCCGCACCTTGAAGTGAGGTGAATTTTATTTACAAGAAACTTCAATAAAAGCATAAAAATGCCTAAGGGAAAGTACTGGCTTAAGGATTTTGCTAGAGTCTAAAAGAGAAATACAGATTTGAAAGATCAATACAGTCACGTACAAAGAACTGACCAATAACACATATGCCTTAAACTTCATCTCATCTTCAGAAACATCTACATTCTAAAAGAAGCCTTTGAGAGAAACAGGAGTTTAAAAAACTTGAACACTTAAGTTACCCAGATTTGAGGGTAATGCCATAAGCACCTGCAACAGCACAAGTGTGAGTTATCAGCTTCAGAAGGGGACGGGAATGAATAGGTTGCTTTGAAACTTATCTCGTGGTTACAGGCTGAATTTGAATGACCAGTTTATGAACCCAGCAGTTGTCAACATCATTTAAGATAAATTAAAATTTGTGTGTGCCTATCTACTGCTTAGGTGTGCAAATGATTAGTTTACATGCAAATTAGATTACATGCTGACTGTTTACATACTGACTGTGGATTTCTTTAAAAATGATGCCTTAAGCATGGTTCTTTGCTGAAAAGTTACTGGAAGAACAATATTGTAAGAATAGTATGGGGCAGGGTTTTTTCTTTCAAATCGAATCTACTTAACATACAAATTAAAGGTGTGCTGCTTTTGTTTCCAGTAATGTAAATTCAGGATAATCTTAGAAGTGACATTACTGTCTTACTTCAGCAATTATGAGAACTGTGTACCTGAAATTTAGGGCTAAATTTTGTTTCACAGAAAGGTGTCTTGGTGCTCTTTTGACTATGTAAGGAGCAAAATCTTCCCTAGAACTGACACACTGCTGACTGACAGAGAACTATGACTATAATACTCCAACGTGCATTGAGTTTCAGGGCCCACTTGATACAAGGGAAGAATAGGAAGCATTAACCTGTCTTCCCCTGCACTGCTAGCAATTTTAGAGGTGTTTGAAGACTGAGACAGAAGTCATCAATTACTTAGATGATGCACAAGCTGAAACAGCAGCACCCTTTGCAGGTGTGTTAGAGGCTCAAAGACCATTTGGGTAAAGGCTGGTATGGTGCTCAGGTATTGTGTTCTGCTTTGCACAGCTTAAACTGGTTGGTCATAAATGACAGCAGCATGAAACCGCAGTGAAGGAAGCCAAGACTGATGGTTTACAGTCAGACACAGACTGTGTCATCCTAAATCCTCTAAAATAATTTTTTTTGGAGAAGGAAATAGACTTTGACATACAATGAAAGAACTTCACAATGTAACTTTAAAACATCAAATCTTGTAAAAATTAACATAAGAATTGGAAAATATTAGTTGTTTCTAAGCATACAGAGAAAAGCTAGTGCATTTGAAAAATCACAATATGTATGCTTGGTTACTTTACGTTCCAAAATAACCCTCTGAGCCTAAACTGACAACAAAATAGGGTGAGGAAAGAAAAAATTCAAGTTGCACAAAGAATTAGGTTGGCTGTGATTATTGTGGGGGTTACTATTTTCTTCCTTCAGAGGAAGGATTGAGATCAGCTGTAAGTTGTGTCATTATCTGCAATTCTTTTAACAGCAGCATGGTGAAAATCTGCCAAAGCATTTAAAGTTAATTCAATCAGGCTAAGAGGGGTATGTCAAACTGACTTTGCCTGCAAATTACAAAATTATCTATAGTTAAAATTAGTTTCTAACCATCTTTGAGAGGGAGGAGACGAGCTCCTAGAACTACCGTATGCTGTGATGAGGCTGTGATGTAGGCTGGCCCATCAGCAGGACTTGCAAAGTCAGTTGCTCTTGGTAGAGCTGTTGAGGTATATATATGGTGCACATGTGATGGTGGTAATAGTGTAACTGTAAACTATGAACAGCAGCTTATTACCAGGAAAACCCCCAAACATCTAGGTACTGAATTATGTTCTAATTTCTCTTAAAAAATCAGCATAGCATGGCCTACTTAGCTCCTGGGTACAGTAAAATTAATTTTTGACTTATTACTACTATCTAGAAATGCCAATAAAACTTTCTTTTAGCAAATTTGGTTTCAGCCACATCTATCTTCCGATTACTGTCCTTCAGCAGAGGGACCATTACAGTCAATTACATTGTTATCTGACTCAAACATGTGGACAGCTCAGTCAGTGACTTTAATTACTTTCTCATCAAAGCCATGTTGGACAGTCTGTGAAATTTCTTCTTTGCCTTCTAGGACATTGTAAAGGACAAATGATTTTTGCATTCTGTTCATCAAACATGACAGGAAATCTTTTAGTTTAGTTATCTCAAGTCAAGTTCTACCAAAAAAATGTACGTACACCTAGATTGTCAATGGGCTCATATCCCTTGAGATCTGACAAGCATTGTACACCTTTAGCTTCATGCATCATTTTCAAAAACAATAGGCAAAAATGTACATCCTCACTAACAGTCTGAAATCGATATACTAACAGAATCCTTTTCTTAAATTAGTCCCTGCACAATGAAAAAATGTTTTCAAGTGGTCTCCACTGGAATGAAGATTCACAACATCTTGTGCTTACATGTGAATCAATTGTGCTCTGCTTTAGCCTTGCTGGAACTACTGAATGAGGTATATGTTTTTTCACACTGAGTAGGACTTTTGGTCCTAGCTGTAACTGCCAAGACACCACTCTGCAGTCATTTTCTAGCTTGCTCTAGAAATTTGAAGCATGACAACAACAAAAACCCCTCAAACTGTTTGTAGGTTATTTTGAATGTGCAATGAACTTAATAATAGTTAAGTACTTCTTATTGTTACTGAAGTCCATGGACACGTGGATAAAGAGATAAACAGGATGCAATTACTGGATGTTTATATCATCAACACAAGGATGTTGCATTATTATTGTAGAAAGCAGGGCAGATACCTATAGCAGATGCATCTCATAAAACTACTAAAAATAATTGTCTCATGGGAGCATAATTAAAACTTTTTAATTCAGAGCACTTATTTCCACTGAAGAAGGTGTACTGCAAATTTCACTAATTTCTGTTTGATAGCTACAGCTGCCAGTCCATGTACCTAAAGGTGGCATTTGAGCCAATGTTTGAATAAAAGTAATCATGTCCTCAGACAGAATAAAATTCTATGAAGTTATAGTCTAAATACTGTTGCCTTTAGAACAAAAAAACCTGCAGCTGTTCATTTGATGAAGAACAGATTTAGACACGTGGGCAATCAAGATGAGAACTGCTCAGACACGTGACAGCTCTCTGATTGCAGAAGGGACTATTACTCCTACAGGGTTTCTAGAATCAATGAGGGACCTGTGTCACCTAGTCAAACTAAGGCTCAGAGCAGCATCAACACTGAATACAAGTCAGGATATCCAGGTCTGTACAATCTCTTCCATGATTAATTCTATTCTTGATGAATTTTTGTTCCCTCCTATACAGAGTCAGAACATCTCCTGTTTCAGTTTGTGATAATGGGTTCTCATGTCCCCATGTGCAACACAGAGAAGAACCTGCCAAGAGGAGGGAGCAGTATTTCCTACATGTTTTCCCAATGTATCTCTCATACTGGCCACTGTCAGAAACAAATTATTGGACTAGAAGAACCTTCATTTACATCAAGTGCAATGCCTCATGTTGCTATGACAGAAACTCCACCATTTTTCTATATAGACCATGGAATAATAACTACTAGTTTTTAACACTTCTGCTCAGCAAAGACATGTATGGAAGCATGCAGCAAAAAAAGGGTCTGACCTACAGAGAATGCAAAAAATGTTTGTCATTAAATGCTTCGCATGCAATCTGGAAAACTGAATTAATTCTCTTGATAAAACAAAATATAGCAAACATCATTTAACAACAGAACCAGGTGAATTATGGAGCATAGATCAGGAATAGAAAACAGCATTGAGAAGGAGCATGCAAAAAAACAAGTAGGTGCCAAACGTGCATTTCTTAGCAAACATGTCACTGTGACTGAACTGGAAATTGTTGTCTCCTACTGCTCTAGCACTTTCACACCTCTGTTCTTACATAAATGTGCAAGAAGAAGAAATTGCAAGTGGAACGATAGAGGTGGGGATGCATGATTACAACCACCCCCACTCTGGAAGGCACCCAGACATTGCTGAAAGAAACAACAGGTTCAGACCTGAAGGAGTGCAGTCTGGAGGTGATGTTGAAGCTGTTGAAACCAGTGACCTGACTGGTTTGTTAACATGACTTAGAAGCATGTGTGCTGTAAAGGGTTTGGGTAATGCAATAGAGTGCTATCACATAACAAGAAGACTGGTTCAATGGGACTTACTCAAGCAGAATTGTTATCAGGGATTAAGGTGGGCTGGTATTGAGTTTATGATCTGAGCACACTCTCTTGATTTCTTCACACAGAGTTCACATAGACTAGCAGAGTGAACTCATTTAAATATGTCACATCAATTTTTGAGTTTATGTTGCATATAGAGGCACATGGGGTACTGGGATTTCTCTACTAAAGCTGAAAGAGAAAGTACTGCACTGCCTTCTGTCCACTATTCCTTTGTAAGCACTCGTTTATACTTGGAATTTTTAGCCTTGGAATTTTAGGCCTTCCACTTGTAATTTAAGCTGTAACACCTGTTGCTTCTTTAAAGGAAATAATTTACTTTAGGATAAGTTTGTAGAGGGAAACAGTACCTTTTGTTATAAAAATTTCACTTATATGCTCAGAGCACAATGGTTACATTGTTATTTGAAATTTATTTAGTCAAGAGAAAAGTGGATTGCATGCCATTCTTGGAACTGTGAGATACTCATTGGCTCTGTCAACCCATATACTAGCAGTCTTCAATTGGCACTTTCAAAAGAAAGACATTTGAAGTAAATGTAATGCAAAAAAAGTTGCTGGAACATTTATTCTATTTAAAAGAAAGCTGAAATGCACTCCCAAGTCTTTGTTTCTTATAAACACAAGGTAGTTACAGGTATACATTAGAAGCATAAAGTAAGTATGGAAGATCTTTTGCTCTTTTTTATTTTAATTTCTTTACTTTTTAAACTTCTTAAACTCGATTTATAAAACAAATAGTGTTGGGGGTATAAGTGCCCATATCTTTGGGCACTTTTAAAAAAGTGCAATCGTTAAGAATTAAGTGTAATCATACAAGGATATGCAAAGTTTGCACAGATTTCACAGTTGTGCTGTGGACCTAATTTTTTGCTCTGGACAAACCCTTATACCCTTTTCCTCCAAACTTTGTCTGTTTGCATACCAATTTCACTTGAAAAGAGACAATAACCTAACAAATGAAGGCCGAGTACAACATAGCCCAGGAGAAAATGTAAATCCTACTCTCTTTACTGTAACTGCATTCACTAAACTGGCAAGGAATAAATTAATTGCTGCAAATATGTCAATTTCCCCCCGAATAAACAAATATTTTGTCTAGGAAGCTGCCAAAAACTTTTACAAGGTCCCAGACAAGCAAGTTTCATAGGCATTTGGGTGTGGTATAAGGGATTTCAAGTTTTAAAATTTAGGGTATGCCACTAGTTTATGCAGTTAGTAGTGCCACTTAAACTGGTTTAAGCAGTTACCACCCTTCCTGCCCTGAATTGGTTCCCACCTCCACACCTCCCCCACTATCATCATGGCCCATGTGAAATCATGTCCCTGCAGCAAACTGGCTCACAGATGTCATTCAGCCAAAACTGTTTCTGTCCATGATATTGTTCAGCAGGATCAGTTCTGCACAGACAGAGAGGGAGGGTTGGATGCTTGGGCCCAGAGGGTGGTGGTTAATGGGTTTTACTCTCCCTGGAGGCTGGTGAGAAGCAGAGCACCACAGGGGGCTCTCCTGGGACCTTTACATCTTAATTACCTGGAGGATGCAACACCGTGCACTCATCAGATGAGCAGATGACACCAAACTGAAGGGACTAGCCAATATGTTCAAAGGCAGAGCTGCCTCCTGGACAGGCTGAAGGAACTGGCCAACAGTAAACTTATGAAATTCAGTAAGGACGGAATAGTCCTGCCTCTCCAAAGGAATAATGGCTGGCAGCAATGCAGACTGGGGACAGACTAGTTGTAGAGTAGCTCCAATGAAGAGGCGCTGAGGACCATGGCAGTCAGTAAGAGGCACATAAGCCCCACGTTCCCTGGTTGAATGGCATCCTGAGTAGTATCATTAGATACAGCCTGTAGATTGAAGGAACTGATGACCCCTTTTATGCAGAACTCATTAGGCCACATGTACAAACTGCATCCAGTTTTGGGTCCCCAATACAAGAAATGCATCAATCAACAGGAGAGAATTCAGCAGGTTAGTGAGATGGTCAGGGGCTAGAGCCCTTATCCCTGTGAGAAGATGCTGCAGGACCAGGGCTTGTTCAGCCTGGAAAACCGACAAAATCATCAATAAGATGGAGCCAGGCTCTTCACAGCAGTACAAGGTGGGAAGATGAAGGCAATGGGCTTAAGCTGAAACATGGGAGGTTCAAACTGAACAAAACTAAAAACCTTTTTGTCCATAAAGACAGTTAGGCAGTGCACAGAGCCCACAATGGTTTTACAGTCCCCATCTTTAGAAATGTTCAAGATGTGACTGGGTAAAGCCCTGAGCAGCCTGGTGTGACCACATTGCTGCTCCTACCTTGAGCAGAGGTCACTTCTGGCCCCAGTGACTGTGATTCACACCAGAGCTTGAACTGGCTCTGCTATGGACCAAATATGTACGAAAGTGTGCTATTTATCTGCAGGATCAAGCAGTTGGGGCATATTATGCCAGCAAATGAAACACAACCCCTTAAAAACACATGAAAAAGGAATACTGTGGTATTGCACTCTACATACTAAGAATTACAGGATAAGCAAGACAAAGAACTTCATGACCAGACATGGTGTTTATCCCTTTCTCTATTCCTTTCTCTCTATATAGTCTATTTTTTTTGTGTGTATTTATATCTGTGAGTATGCAAGGACTGCTTGAGTGGTTTGAGCGCAATTGACTGCTTGAGCGCAAAAATTCTTCTGTACAGAATGTTTGTTAGTGTGTTGTATATGTTTCTGTAGTGGTTTTGAGTCTAGGCCTTCCTTGGTAACCAGGTTGTAACCAAGGAACCAAGGCCGTGTTCCCAGTATTCCATAGGATTTTTATGTAAGTAAGGGTATAAATAAGAAGGGAGAGGAGGCTCTTGCTCTTTTCTCTTCTGGTGGTCTGAACGTGCCGGTTGTCTGCTGTCGGTCCTACTCGTGTGGAGGAGTGAGGCCTGGTGAGGCCTTGTAGGCCTCGGGAGGCAGCGGGTGCCGGCGGTTGTTTGGTGCAATTCTTCTCTTTCAAGGAGAGTACTGACCTTTTCTTTTACTAGTTCTTTACTAGTTGCTCCTGGGTTTTGACTGTGTATTTGACTGTATTTGACCGTTTTCCCCTTTTCCCTTTTTCCCTTTTCCCTTTCCCTTTGGGGGAGGGAGGTGTGTTTGGGGTCCCTAATATTGTACATAGTATTCTAATGGTATATAACTGTAATATATGTAAAAATATATATATTTTGGAATAATTGGGTTGTTTTCAGGCTCTTAAGTTTCTATAGTTTTTTTCGCTTTGCCCTGGGAGAAGGGAGGGGGAGATATTTCCCTGTGGGTTTGGACAATTGGCAGCCAACACAGTTTCTTAGGTGTCTCATGAGTGTAAAGAGTTAAATGTTTTAAGAAGCTTGTAGAGGGTCAGAACCGGTTATAAGGGTCTGGAGAGACTCAGATTATGCAGCACGGATTATATGAAATCAGACAGTCAATGACGCTGATCTCTACAGACGCACTGATACTGAGTGATTGCAGTACTACACGTGCATAAGATTATGTTGGATATGTTAGGAAATAATTGGCCTGTTGTGCTTGTGTCCATTGTACTTCAAGAGATGGATAAAATCTTGGATTTGTGAGGAAAAAAATATCAATACTTCACAATTCTAACAGACCCTCCGATGATGCTTGAGGCATGAATTACTGGTTTTCCTTTCACATTATGCTGTAAAGCAGGTGTGTGTGATCCTCACCTTTTCAGACGAAGAAATGATCAGATGCACTGAGATTGAATGGCTTGCCCAGGATCACATGTTAAATCTGTGACGGAATCACAAAGAAAACCCACGTATTAAGGGCACCATGTCCTGTGCCTTTCTAAGCTTATCTTTTATCATCTTTCACTGTTAAATAAGATGGTTACTAGGTCAGAGAAGCTGGTTTTTTTAACTGCCTGTGAACCACCAATTACAACCTACCTAGTACCAGTGTGATTCCTTAACTTAACAGTGTTATTCCTATCTGTACACAAACACGCGTGTCAGCTTTACCCTAGCAGGCAACCTTTGCAATCCGAATGGAGCCACTGTGAAAGACGCTGATATCTATCTGATATCATCTCATAATTTAGCCTTGTATGAGCAGAAAAAGAGAACTTGGGAAAAGGAGAGCAAGAGAGAAAGCAGGGAAAGAAAGGGAACACCATAAGGAGTGCAAAAGGCCAATGGAAAGGAATATGGACACAGAAAAAATACGAAGGTGGAAAGAGGAAGGAATAGAGGGGAAGACAGAGAAAGCAGAAGTAAAAGATGACAAAGAAGAAAGACAAGTAGGAAAGCAGAAAAATTAAATAAAAGAGAAAGGATAGCAAGAGGAGAGATGAGGGGACAGGGAGAGATCACACAGGAGTATTAGAACCTGGTATCTGATTATGTGTATTAACCAAAAAAATATTTAACAGAACTAACTAAACTACCATTGTTTCAATGTATAATTCAGTGGATTATCATGGCATAAAAAAGCAAATTGGCTTTAAAGTTATAACCATATTTTCCAAGTTGTAACAGAAAATTAAAATATGAAAAGATTAATATTAACAGTCACACTAGGCCATACAAAGTTCAGCCTGATCTGCATAGTATACTTGCTGAAGGTAAAGTTATGCTTAGTATAACAAAGTGTGGAAAGTTTATAGTATGGTTCACTGTGTCTCCTAAAGCAAATCCATAAAAAAATACACTCAAAATACTGCACTGCATAATAACACAGAAAGTGCATCATGGAGAAGCTTTATGATACTTTTCTTTTTTGACAGACTCTTGCAAAACACCTTTGAACTTCATTCTGCAATAGATACAGCAACTATTACTAATGCATCACCATAGAAAAAGCTATTACTATCTTCTATTTAATTAACTTAACTGTAATAATATTTTTTTAAGATGCCATAACTCATTGGGAGTTTAAAACATTAATCACTTGATTTTTTTTCAATTTAATGGAGCAGTTGGAACATTAATAACAATAAAGAAACAAAACTGAGATTTACTTTTCTACATTCTGTCCAAGCCTAAGAAAATGAATTTAGAAAATGTATTTTCAAGAGAAACATAACATCATGTTTAGATATTTCTGTATTCATCTGCAAGTAAAGTATTTGTATTAAAAGAAGTTACAAATCTACTTGACAGAATTCTTTAAAATAAATGTATTGAGAGAACCAGATACAGTTACATTATGGTGTGAATAAATACCAGCTCAAAATCTGGCAAATTACAGAGATCAAGAAAAAAAATGTGGAAGTTTAATTTAATGGAGAAAGATAAGTTATATAATGATCTCTTTCTTTTTGCTGGAGATTTACTTTGTTAATTTTCTCTCTGTCATTTTTGGAGAGTAAAGCCAGTTCAACCTGCTTACCTATGAAAGTCTCTTACATCCTTTCAATAAAGTAGCAGGGGTGAAAAATCACATCTTTATCCATGTTCAGACAGTGGGTGGGCACTATATGCCTTTGCCTTAGGTTTAGTATTTCTTACATACATACTCCATCTCTTAAGTTTTTCCTTTTCAAGGTATTGACTACTTTCACTCTTCTGGGTGAAGTAGTGCCTTTCTTCTTGCAAGGGTGAGGACACTGACATTGATTCTCATCAAGCTTTAATTTAAAGAGGACAATATAATGGAAACATTATGTGAACATTTGTCTGCTCTCAGCTTCACAATTCATCATAATCCCAAAACACTTAATACAATATATGTTTTCAACTGAGAATACCCATTCTGGGCAAATGTCAAGTTTGTTTTTTTTTTTGAAGTTTGCCCTAAAGGACATGGTAGACAGGAAACAGAGATTAAATAAAAACGACATTAAAGAAAAATTTTAAGTACATTCGTCTACTAGAAACATTGCAGTCACTACTTTTCAAAGGTAGCTGAACATCAGCCTGCAAAGGGTGATGCTACCAGAAGACAGGAATTTCATCCAGTTGATCCTTGTGCCTGCTGTGTGGTGGGAAAGTGTGGAATGGGGAAAGTCATAATTTCTGGAGAACAAAAACCAAAAAGTCAAAAATCAAAGTCACAGAAATCCTGGAAAATCCAGAAGTAAAGCATTGCTCCAAGGCTGACATCCAACTTGTTGCAATACATTCCTCATCAGCTTAAAGTACACCGAGAAGAAATGAGTGAAGCTATTGTATGTGGTCAGGTACAAAATGCTTTTGTGCCCCACATTGACCTCATCTGGCTTCCACAAAGGCAAAGAGCAACCCAACCCATTGCTGTGCACTCAGTCTTCACCTGAGAGGGATTCTCTGTGTTTAGAAGGACATGTCTGAATGGTGGATTATTCCTATACTCCACATCTTGTTTCCTTGATTTCCCAGTCTGGCGGGAATAAATCTGATTTTGACTGAGGCCACTCAGTAAGAATAAATGTGAAACGTAGTATTGAGTATCATGATTCCTAGCCCCAAAAATGAAGCAGAATGATTTTTTGTTTTACCCATGCTTCTAAAACATTCCAGCCAGGTTTAGAACTGCTCCTTCCAGTCTGCTCAGCAGCAGGGGCCTGCCCAAGAGGCAGGGGTGCTCTAGCAGGTACACTGTGCCGAGCTCACTCCTACCACTGCTTGGCAGACAAGTCATTGCTGCTGACAACAAACCCACATCACCACCATAAGGGCTACTGAAGTGAGGCCCAACTCATTATCAGGGTGGTGTTACAACAGCGGTTAGCAAAAACATTAGCACTCAGATGACGGCTCTCTTGTGAGGGGTCTGTGGCAAGACAAGATGATAAGAAACCACTAACAAGTGGCAAGATGATTAGAAACCATTAACCAATAACTACCACTGCAGTTATTTCTCAAGATTGGCGCTAGGACAGTTTTTACTTTGGTTAACCCTATTCTACCCTCACCCTCTACATAAGTAAAATTGATTTTTAATCTGCTCATAGTTTCAAAGGAATCACATGTTGATACCAGGAAAAAGATACTATCAGTGAGGGTTCAAGAAGAGGAATGGTAGGGTAACTAGAGAAGATAAAGTGGTTTCAGAAATCAGTGCATGCGCATTTCAAGTCTTGAAATAAATTTGACAAAAGGATGATACCTGTTTTGAAAACCAAATTAGAACTTTCAATAGCAGTGCCTGGCATGAACTTACTTTACAAACTTAAAAATATACCCACAGAGAACACTTTGGCTTAAGACAAATACAAAACAAAAGATCAAATCTCTGTTCCTTGGTCTTGGTCTGATTTTTCAAAAGTTACCACACTATGCATATTATTTTCAATTCATGAACTTTTAAAGCATTGTTTCACAGTTAGGGTGCACCAAATTATGAAGAATTGCAGTTTAGAAAATTATATGTATCCACAGCCTGCACCATTTTCCCTTGATAAAGTTGGGCAAAGAGTGGCTGTCATTTTGGTTACAGCTGCTTATATCAGCAGGAAACTGAGAGTGCATGTCTGGTGAATCACAGGATTGGATAAAAATAGATTTACTTAGTCACTGTTACAATTATTCATGTGTGTGTATAAATAGGTTTATAGTTAGATTCAAAATTTTCAGTAGATAGAGACTCACTGTTTTGCATGCACTCCAACACAGCACACTTGATGTTCACAGAACAAAAGGGTCATAGTCATTAATAACCCAAATGTAAAACCCAGTTACTGTTGTGCGCCTGATGAGACCACTGAAAATTAAATGTTTTTGGTTTTAGATAAGAGGCTGCAGCCTGCTGACCTGGCTGGTAGGGAAAGGTGGAAGGTTATACATAGGCACGCTATTTCCCTGCAGGAATGACCCAACTCCAGCCATGCTGCTGCCCCAACCATGTGCTCCATCAATCCCACCACCAAGGAAGCTAGTGTGGAGGATTTTTCTCAGATTCCTGCCCTTCTCCTGGGCTCAGACTCCCTCTCCTGGTCCCTGGCACCACTGCATCCTTGTCCCTCTCTCCCTTTTTAATCCTGTCCTAGTGATTAAATGTGTCTTCAGTGCCACAGTCCCCCACAGAAACTTGGAGTCAGCTTCCTGGAGCAGCTACTTGTGTCAATATGGATCTACCTTTTCCTGTTTTTCCATATTTTTCCTCCCACACAGAGATATCCAACACAAGTGTCACCAGAACAAGGTGACAATTCACAGCATGGGGGTCTGAAGGGATGTCACATTCTGGGCATCCCTCTTGTGAGGTGCTTCTCTTGGTATCACAGTGACGAGACAAGCTGCCACCTTACCTAAAGGTACTTGCTAGCAAATGCCCTCAGTTGACAGTATGGCCAGCTCCTCTGGTTTTATCATGAGATTTATTTTTATTTGCCAAAGCTTAGAGTCAAACAATATTTCTATTTCAGTCCTGCAAAATTTCCCATTTTCAGAAATGTCCTGGCTCAGGTAAGATGTAGGAACTGCTGATGGTGCATGCTGCTGCCCTGGTAAAACAAGCATGTGTTCCCATTGTTTCTGGGGAGAGAGAAGGGCTTTAGAGAATGTGGATTACACAAACAACTGTAGAGAAGATGGGACTGGATGGTGCCAAGGAGCAAGCAAATGGACAGTAAGAGTGGTGGTGGATATAAGGCAACAAGTAGAAGAAAAAAACCCAGAAGAAGTGCAGGAATATGTCTAGATTGGTGAATTAAATGGGCCAAGAGCTGTTGTCTGGCCCTGAGGACGATGTAATTTGCCTTCCTATAGTTAAAATCTTCTGTCTTCTTCCTCTCTTTTTTTCCCAAAACCCCAAACCCAGACAACCAGTAGTCATCCCAACTGCCCTCTGGAAGCAGACCCTGGGGCTGTGTTGCTTCCCTGGGTAGCCTAGCCATTGCCTAGGAGAGTACTGGCTGCTTCAGGGGGCACTATATACCAATGCGCACCACACACCGGACTTGTTTCATGTCCTTCAGTACATATAGATAGACATATGGGCAATGTGACAACTGGCAAAAGAATAGGGAAACACCAGTCACAAACAGATGTGGAGGACCAGTGGAGAAGCAGAGAAAAGCATCATTTGGACAGATTTCTGTACAGGCTGTGGCATGCACTGTATATTGAGCAGTGTGTATGACTGTGGCTTGGTTCAAAAACATGATTCATTGATAATTGACACAGTTATCAGATCAGTAAAGCAGAATTTATATGCTGCAAAGCATTTAAAGTTGATGAAAAATTTCTTTATACCTTCTGTGCTCCTACCTATCTCCACTGATCTCACTCTTTTCACTGGGGTCATGGATGAACCAGAAGCGAAGGCTAATGAACTTTTCCATCCTAGAGTGTAACTCCAGAGTCAGCGTCACTGAGAGGTGTAGGTGACTGTGGAAGAGGCAGCAAAAATGATTTACATTCTCAGATCTGTGAAAGGGGGAGTACTGGGTCTGGTTGGGCTGGCAGTGGTCTCTTTGTATCAGCCTGTATGGTACTGTCTTTTGGACTTGTGGTTAAAAGAGTGTTGATAACACACTGATGTTTTGGCTATTGCTGAACAGTGCTTGCACAGCACCAAGGCTTCCTCTTTTTCCTATTCTGCTCCCCATCTCTCTTGCCCAGTGAGCAGGCTGAGGGTCAACAGGAAGCTTGAAGGGGACACAATCAGGACAGCTGACCTGAACTGGCCAAAGGGATAGTCCATACCCTACGGCATCGTATTTGGCAACAAAAACTGTGGGAGAGGAAGAAGGAAGATGGGGATTTTGGCTTCCAAAGTGGCCATTGCTCTGGGACTGGGGGGCATCAATCTGCTTTTGGAAGCTGCTGAGTGATTGTCTTTGCAATACTAGTGTATTTTTTTTCCCCTTTCCTTCATTTGTTAAGCTATCTTTATCTCAGCTGTCAGGAGTTTTCTTTATTTTACTCCTATTCTCTTCCCTGTACTCCTGGAGGAGGGAGAAGGAGTGAGTAAATGCTTGTGTGGGTGCTTGGCTGCTGGCTAGGGTCAACCCACTACACTAGGATTTTATCCCAGCCTTGTAGAACTTTTACCAAAGTATAAGGAATGCATATTTTTCAGTCATGCATAGAAACACATTAAATATCTATTTAAAATATTATTATGTAAATAAAAAGGAAAAATAAGTAGAGGGATGATGTAATGGCCAGTTTGATTATAAATTTTAACATTGAAATATACTTTTAGCCAAAGTTGTATTCAATCATATTCCCAAATTTAAAACTGCAGAAAACCACAGAAAAGCTGTATTTTTTAACCAACCTTTAACCTTTATGATTGAAACACTAATCGACATAGCCAACTTATTTTGATGACTGAATAGAAAAATCTTGCAGTGACCCATTTGAAATAATATTTTTAAACAGAGACCAAAAAACTTGAATACCTAAAGGCAGAGATAAATTTTCACTTCAGTTCCTACTTGCTATAAATACACAGGCCTAAAAAAGAGAGAAAATGAATGTCCATCCTTATCTGAAAATTTTACTTCTCACAATCAGCACATTTATTGGACTGGACATGGTATATTTATCTTTTAATGATCTTTGTGAAATTAAGTTTGTACATACTATACTTTTGCTCCATTATGTCTTTAATCTACAGCAATTTTACTAATATTATTTTTTGCTTCTGAAATGTTCTGACAGTGACTTCTGGAACCAGGCTGGAGTGCTGCCCAATCCAGGACACTAGTTGTCCATGATGTGGTAGAGAAAACAGGCGTCATCTGCAAACCATGTTCCAGATAGTGGATTGGGAAAGCTAAAAAAATTTTAGAAAAGGAAAATTATTTTCTCTATTACTGCAATGTAAGCTATTTATGAGCTATGATTTTTTTTCTTAAACAAGCTGTAATGGCATAGGAACATACCACCCATTTTTCAATCCAGGAAAAATTGCATGGAAAAAAATTAAAGAATTCCATATTGCACAGATTTATATACATTGTATTATAGTCTTTATAACAGTAAATAGTTTTCTGAAGCTTCCTTTTTCAATGCCAATATTAGTCATTAAAATTATTTATGATGGTCATCTGCATGGAATCTTAATGCAAGACTTCCTTTTGGATGTGCCTTTCCACAAAGTAGTTTTCCTCCCTTGCACGCAAAGTCCTGGTGGTGGCACTGGACACATGGACACTTGCTCATCCATCACAGGCCCAGCACTCCTGCTGCTTTCTGCCCACAGCGTTATTTAATCCAGACTCCATCTCCCAGGGGCCACTGGGCTGGAGCGTGAACATGCTGTTGTTGAACAGAGAGGGAAGTATTACTGAAGCATGGTTTGCAAAAGTAAAGGAGGAACGGCTCTCTTGGTGGAGATCTCTTCTTCCTCTTTTATCCTAACATTCCTCCCTTTCCCTGCTCTCTGGCTCTGTTTTATTAGGAATTTATGCAGACTTATGGCAATCTTATAAGGTTTTCTGCAAAAAGGATTTTGATAAATAGAAAGTTTGTGGGGTAATCTTATTAATGTATATAAATAACTGAGGGGAGAGTGTAAAAAAAAGGAACCAGATTCTTTTCAGTGATATCCAGTAACAGGAAGAGTCAGTGGGCACAAACTGAAACATGGGACGTTCCCTCTGGTCACAAAGACACACTTTTTCTTAACTGTGAGAGCCAGGAGACATTGGAACAGGTTGCCCAGAGAGGCCATGGTTTCCAAACATGGAGATATTCAAAACCTGTCTGGATATGGCCCAGGGCTGTTAGTGATGGCCCTGCTTTGAGTGAGAGGGTTTGACTAAATGATCCCCAGAGCTGTCTTCCACCCTTATCTAATCTGTGATTTTCTTATTTGCCATTTATTTCTTCTCTGTACCATTTTGGGAAGGAATTTTGGACTTGGTCTTTAGTTTTGCAGCCAGCTATCCAAGACATGGAAACCTACAAACATGGATTTACAAACCCCATAAGAGATTCATGCATGTTTCTATGTGTCTGGAGTTGAAGTTCCTCTGCTTGGCTCTGGACCCTTTTCTCCTCTGCTTGATGCTGCACTGTAACATAACATTGTAATATATCATAGCAAACAAGAAATGGCACAATGTCTCTCTTGGCCTGACTTGCGTTCAGTCATTTCTTTCCAAGCCTCAGGAGGTGTTTTAACTCTATCTGCGTGACTGGTATCAGAGGGATCATCTACCACTTTGTAGATGGTAGATCCAGTGGTCCAGTGTAGTTAGGCTGTTCCTGGATCCAACGAATGAAATGAAGATCTTTGGACCACAGTGCTCCAGCCTCCGATCAGTGTTCAGATGTATTTTCAGTTGTGTTTGTAATATGATATCTGGTCCCAACAGAACTGGGTAAGCTGCAGCTGAAGAGCTGTACTGCTTGATGTTTTACTAAACAGATTTTTATCTATGCACGGTCTGTCTTCCTCTGATCAGCCTCCAGCTTTCCAGACCTTTCAGCTTGGAAGGCTCTCCACTGTATTGCACAAAGCTTTCAAAAATCTCCTTAGGGTTTTCTTCCACCTAAGTCCTTTCTGTTATTTGCTTTACTGTCACCATGACAGCTTAAAGCTAATTTTCTGTCCCATTCATCTCTTAAATCCCAGTGATGAATAATTCTTGCTGTTGCTTTCTGTTGATAGATACCTGCCAGATGCTAGCTCCCCAAAACAAATCATTTGGTGATGCTTTACCATTTCTTAATTTAGCAAACTCATTTTCTGAATTTCTCCGAATGGATAAACTTCTGACCCACCACATGGATGATTCCAGTCCATACATGTTCCTGTTTCAGACTCAGTTTTTCTCATCCCTGAGCATGATCTGCAGCTTCTCAATGCTTTGTATATCACGTTTAAACTTGGTCACCCTGACTCTTTTGTTTTTAAGTTTGTCCAGTCAACTAGGATTTCACCCTCCACACCATCAGCGATACACCTCTGTTTTGCCCATGTTTAGTGCACAGAAATAGCTCCCAGCTTGTCCATTATAATAGGCAGTCCAGTGAAAGGAGACAGACAGCACCAGGCAGTGTACCTGTTGTAAAATGATTAGGATGGTGCATCCATGCTCACTGTTTTAGGTAGATGACATGTCACAGCACATTTCCTGATCCCTCCTGACACTCACACAAGTAGGACAAAGGGAAATTGAAGAACACAAAGAGAAGTGTGGATGCTTGTTTGAAAGCCATGCTGCCAGTAAGGAGAATATTGCAGAACTACCTTCATATTCGTGACCCAGCTGTGATGTAGCAACAAACATCTTCTAGTTCACAGGTGTCTGGATGGGGATGATGTCTTAAGCTTTGCTTACAAAAGCAAAAGTGTTTGTGTTACCAAGGTACAATGAAGGGAAATCTAAGACTGCTGAGGTTGAATAAATAAATGCACATCCAGGAGAGGTGCCCTTGTGCCAGTACTCATACCACAGAGGGAGGTACTCCAGGGCACTTGATCTTGCACTGACCTCTTCAGCTCTTGCAGTGTTGAGTCTTTAAGTGGCTCTTCACTGTTATTCCTTTATCCACATCCTATTAAGCTGTGGTCTACCTTGCTAGCCAGTACTAGCCACCAGAAAAGACAGCAGATGGTAATATAGCTTGCAGCCTTTTTCAGGAAAGCCATTGTAATTATTACTTATACTAACTGCAAACCCCAAATACTCTGCTCCCTAGCCCAGTGAACTTACCATCTTGTTGGGGACAAAACCTGTCATATCCTCCTCTTAACTGTCATTAGGATTACCTCATCTACTGTCTCTCTGCCTCTGCTTACCCTAAAATACAGCTCCTCATTGTCCATCAGCCCACATCTTCTTTTTGCTCTTTTGTAGTCTCTCTGGTCTCTTTTACTTACAGCAAGAACTTCAATAAAATATGTGGATTCATAAGAAAACCATCCTCTTTTTAGTTCCCCTCTTTTTTTGTGCTTCCTCACATCTCCATGCACTAGGTAAGGCTGATGACAAACTATGAAACTGTTTATTATATTCAGTGGTAGCAAACAGGCAGTTTATCTGCCCTTTCTATTTCTTTATGTTTCTACTTTGGCCTCCACATGTTTAAACTCACCATGAGTTATTGCTTTCAGTACACAGCAAAATTTGGCACTCTTGCCAAGCAGTTGTAAATGCTATCTCAATGCAAAATACTAATTAAAGAGAAGCAAAGAAATTTCGACAATAATTTCTATGTATTCCTCTATGTGCCTTGACAGAATCCTGCTTGCTTAAAACTTCTTCAGCATTCTGGTACTCTTCTATAAAGACTGTTGTGATACACCCTCTGATTCCAATTTCTCATCTTCATGTTCTCAAAGTCATACTTTGAATTTCTGCTTCAAAAGACAAAATATCATGAAAGAAACACTATCAAAAATGTGGCTGTATTAGACCATTTGGGAGAAGAAAACAGGATGCTTTCATGTATTAACTTATTTGACAGAAATTCTCTGTTCTGCTCTGAACTCATACAGTTTCAATCAAACCAGGAAACTAGAATTTTGATTTAACAACATAAAGCACTCCAAATTTCCAGAAAAACTCTGAGCAATAGTGAATTTTTAGCTGACTGCTACTTGAGTGTGGAAAGCAAACAGTGTTTGAGTTTGTTATGCAACCAGGAGAAAGAGCAGCAACTTGAATGTTAAAGTGAACAGCTTGTATTGTAGTGTAACCATTTTGTGGCTGAATAGTGTAGTGTTCCAGCATACCACTGCTCTCTCCATTACTGGGAGCTTGATTTCTCATACCTTTGCACCTCTTGAAGTGGTTTGTCTGTGTAAAGTGGATATTTAAAAGACACTATTTTGGTTTAATCATATTTCATACCTACTTTGTGCAGGATGCAGAGAACAGACTTTATGTCACTCCAGCTATCCATTACCATAGACATCATGATCTCTTAACTGTCTAAATCTGTCATATCTGGAAGCATAAAACTATACTCATTTCAGGAACCAATGCCTTGCCATATTAAACTGCCATTTTTAAAGCAGTTGACTTGCTTGACTCTTGCACTCCCATCTTCTCTTCCCCATATTAACACCATAAAGGGAACATAAAGAAGTTTAAATATGCCAGATGGCACCTCTGGGGCTGAGGGAATACCCTGCCAGTGTACTCCTAGACCACTTAACTCTTAGCTTGTTATACGGAAGCTGGCGTTTCCTATATTCCAAAATGTAAACATGGTAGACACTAGGTAGTTCCTGGGGTAATTATTAGGGAAGATAGTAAATACAGGGCATACCAAACCTCAGTCCACAAAATCATTAACTCAGTGAATTCATTTTCATTTTTACCATATCCGGACCATTAGATGACAGGACAAGATTAACAGAAGGGAAGAAAAAAAAGAAAAAGACAACTTTAATCAGAGCTTTGTGAAGTGTGCTAATTATCTACAGGGAACAAGATGCTATAACGAAAGACTGTGTTTAAACTCCCTTTTCTGAGACTCTGGAGTCTGCATTTGTTCCAAGTGAACAGTGTGTTGGGTAGGGACTCTGGGGTAAACCCAGAGTGGATGTGTTTTGTGATCAGTGGACTGTGTAATGAAATACTGATGCAATATATTTCCCTTTTTCTGCAGGAGAGTCCCTCTGGGATTGGATATTGCTACATATGATATTATAAAGAATTTAAACATAGTAATAAATGTGTGCATATCTATTCTAAACAACAGGTATGAATTTTGATGCACTGACTATTTATTATGTGTGGAGTTATTATTTTTTTTTTTCCAAGCAGTATAACAAATGTGCCTTGCTGTGCTTTCTTTTAGGAGCTTGGAACTGTTTTATATGCACACCACGTATTAGCAGGCCCAGCAAGAAAGCTGAAGAAGCCAGAAGGATGAGCAGAGCAGCCCAACAACTGCAAGCCTGCATCACTAGTCCTTTGCACCTTTGCTAGACCCTCCTGCTCATTCTTGTTACCAGCTGCTTTCAGTTTCCCCTTCAGCACTCTGTACTGTGGGTTTCTGGTAGTATATTTACTAACACAGATGCAAGGGCTGAAGTTTGACCTGAATTGCCATTTGTTTTTTTCAGCTTCATAAACTTTAGATTATATGCCCAGTGTCATCTATTCAACCCCCAGCCATCCTGAAGAATGCCACTAAAGCACTTCCATGTTTCTCCTGCAAGAACAAGAATAATGTTCTCTCAGGAAGGTGCTTGAAAACACCGAATTCTATGCTTTGAACAGCTGGAGTCATTCTCTCCTTCTCTCTCTCCTTCATGCTCTTCAGAACGAACTGCTACAGTCGCACTCCGCAGCTCTACAGCCCCAGGAGACAACTTCTTAGCACCGCGGATGCCCGTGAGGCCACCATCCCGCAGGAGAAGCAGTCAAAGCACTCTTCCCTCCAAAGGGAACCCCCTAAAAAAAGTCATTTGCGCGACGCTCGCAGCTGCGTCACCTGGAGCCAGGGCTGTCCAAGGGCAGCATCGCCAGGGCCAGAGCCCGGTCTGGGCTGAGGCTCCGCCTGCTCCCGGGGCCGGGCTCGCACTAGATGGCACTGCGGGGCTGCTGCGGGGGACCGCGGCACGGCAGCCCCGCACCCCCCTCGCTCCGTGCCTGCTCTCCCTGAAAGTTTGTCTGAATGAAGCCTAAGCAAGCTATGAAGGCTTTTCCATACATTTTGACAGCGAAAGATAAACCATTATCTGCCAGCAGAATAGTCCCGTTCCCTCTCTCTACCTTGAACGAAGCACAGAGAAGGATTTTTCTCGGCTGTTTCCTCCAGCAAGCATGAGGAGATTGATGGTTTCTCTGACACCGAAATCTATGTGGCCTGAAGGAGTGGGAAATCGTGCCTCATTGCTCACTTTCCTTAATTTTGAATTGTACCACTGAGCTGTGCCAATGTATTTTAGGAGATCTTTGCGCTCACAAATACTTTGAGACTTTCTAACTTCCCCAAAACAGATCTGACCTGTCACACAGACCTTGTTCTAGACTGCAGAAATTCCCCTATCAGACTGAACACGCACACACGGCAGCCGAATATCGACATCATTCCTAATTTACTGGGGAAAAGCTGGAATTTCTTGATTCTGCATACAGCTGAACTAGCTGGACACAAACTGCTCATTACAGACTTTCTCAGAGAAACTGCATGAAAGACAGGCTGGAAACAGATGAAATTCCATTTTAATTGAGGAGGAATCACCTTTGGTTAAGTGGGGCACAGAGGTGCTAAGTAAACAGCAGTGTTAGAAGCAATACTAGGCTTTTCACATCTCACTTCCAAAATTCGAAGAAATAAATATATTGTGTTAGTGAAGCTTTAAGCCTGCATATCTGAGGAGAACATTAAACCTTTGAATGAATTATAAATTAATACCCTGTTCGAGAACTAGAAAAATATATGGGATTAATTGCAAATGTGACCTGGGATCCTTTGCCTAGAAGCAGTACTCAGTTTATGGAAACTCCTGAAACTCTTTGTTGTGATAACGATGACGTACAACGAGTAAACAGGTCAATAGCAGAGGTGGATCATATACCGACTGATTATGATTTAATTTCTATTGACCTATTTTGCAGAGACTGTGATTCTGTGATTTCAAATCCATATCATACAGGGAATTTAACTGCCATTATGGTAATTTTTGAGATGTTCCACCTAATTGTGAATCTTCTTCTGAAGGAATATAAAGCATTGCTCCCAAAAAACCTTCTAACACTACAATGATGACTTAGTATTTATGCACACACAGGTGCAGATATACTTGTCTTTGTTAGCCTCTGTTGGTAGCATGTCTATGATGTAAACCTCACCTTTTAAGTAGTTTAGTCAGGGTGGAGACATTCTGAGATAATGTAGGAGGGACAAAAGATCTTTGGAAATCATATGGTTATTTCTAACAAGTGAGTTTACAGGGAGTTTCTGGAAGGAATGATCACGGTTGTGATAAGAAAACAGTGCTGTGTTTTCCCACCACAAGGTAGATTTCTGCAGATCCTAGAAAGGCCTTGCTGTTTCATGAACTCTGCTTATTTATCAGAGTCACAACTGTTAGGACAAGTTTTTAAGTAAGTTCTCTCTATGTAGTCACCTCAACAATGGCTGAAGGAAGCAATCCTGGTCAACCTTTACAAATGTGTTCTTCTTGACAGCTTTTGTATAATTGTCATCCTAATCAATACCTGAGTAATTGAAATCCTCCAAGATCAAATTCATGACCTTCTGATTGCCCTCGTTCTTGATCTACTTTCTCTAACTCCTGTAGCGAAGGATAGCAACATCCAGAGTCAGATAATTGGCTTTGTTGTGCTAAATCCTAACCAATCTGCCAAAATACATCCCCTCCTTACAAGCTCAATAGCATTCTTTCATATTCTGCTTCTGAAATCTAGTTATCATTTTACACATTAAAAATAATCAATATACTGGTTTTCCTACATGTAAAGAGGAAATTGTTTTTTTTTTTGATTTGAACATGCTTTTAAGGCTCAATAGCTATTTTTTTTTAATAATTTTGAGAAAAATAAAATGCTGTTTCTACCCATCCAGGCTCGACTCTTATCTGATTTTGCTTCTTGGAGTGAAATCCTGGCCACAATATGATGTGATGATAAACTTCAGGTGAACTGAATGACTCCAAGATTTTTCCATGTAAGCATTTTTATACTATTCCCAATGTATTTAGATGCAATTTGATTATTTTAAAAGGCTGATACTAATAGTTAAAGTTATCATTTTTATTTTTAATGTAATACAATAGAAATTTTTGAATTATGTAGTTTATGAACAGATTGTCGTGAAACTATTATAAAACCAAGAGTTTCTGCAAGCAAATTATTTTCAAATGTTCAAGACTTTGTAGTTTACAGGAGAAAAATATTCTCAGTCTTAAGAGCTTGAGACTTAAAACTTCAATCTTGCAATAGAAGCCAGATCTCAGACTCCACCTGGATCCTCCGTGAAATTAGTAGGTCTGTATAGTGTAGGAATCTGTACAAATGCCCTTTCCAGACTCAGTATACACTCATGATGAAACAGCAAAAAGATGCTGTTAGACACTGGTGGCTTGCATGGACTAAAGGGATATAGCAGTAATAAGCATTTTGGCACATATTTTAAAGTTCTGGGTTTTTTAGTTTTTTAAACCAAAAATTTAGTAATTTTTTTAAAAAAAATTAAGTGGCTTTTTTAAGGTATTTCAGGTGGTAGCATTTGGAATGGTTTTCATGAATTAGGAAAGAACTAAAAATTAAGCGTGTTACTGCTAAAAAAAATTATGGTGCACCACATCTAGCAGTAGAGGAACATGTAGCACTGTGCCAGGCTCTGTATATTAAACACTGTCATGGGTTTCCATATTGCAATAGGACATCTCTAGAGGTATCATACCATAGGACTGGTTTGTATTCAATAATCTACTCTTTCAGATAAGAAACATTTAATTTAGATTTTTTTAAAGATTTGAAATAATTAGTTTTGTACAAATTTTATCTTAGAACTTTGTAGTTTCCACTTGATCAGTTATTTTTTCTTAAGTTATTCATACATCTTAAATACTGAAAAATTTCCACTGGGTTTGGGGAGTTAAGCAAATTGATAGTCATCAGAACTTCTTTTTGCAAGGCCAGTCTTAAGTGTGTTTTTTTACCTCCTTTGTCTTTAATTTATTCTTGCTTGTTGAAAAATCTGATCTTTTGATTAATCAGCTTGAAGTTGCTGAAGTAAGGGAAGTTAGGCCTTTCCTTTCAGAATTAATGGAGGCGTTTTCCATTATTCGTGTCTCTTGCATAATCTCTCACGCTAACAACAATATCTATTCAAAACATAAAAGATTCAGCAAGCAAAACTAGCTAGACATGATCCAAGCTCCCTGGCACCATGTACCTTCAATTTAGTGATTATTTCTGTCCAATGTACTGCAGAAACAACTTCAGAGCTCAGGCCTCCTCGGCTCTATTAGCCTTCTTTTTATTTGATTTGAAATGACTCTAAAGGTAAGACATCACGCTAGCTGCTAGATACTATCTGTTAATTGCTCCTGCAGATAATAAGCACCCTAAGGGGCAAAAAAAAAGGTTACAGGGCCTATAGAGACACATCAGAAATGTATAATTTATGCTTCTTCCAGCAGATAACATTGCAGTGTTTCTGTGTGCACAGTCTATCTTAAGCTGTTCAGCCTCCAGCTTTTCAGGCATTTCATTTTTGGATGGTTGACTGTTGAACAAACTAGTGAAACCTCCCAAAATCTCCTCAGGGCTTTTTCCTCCTAAATCCCCTTCTATCATATGTGTCAGTTATTTGATGGTGAAGGGTTTTTCATTTCTCAGCTCTTTGTTCCTCTCCTCTCTTCCCCACGTGCAGTCCAAAAAAAGTGCCAAGTGGAGAAAAGTGTTTAAAATAATTAACTTGGCATCTCGCACAGTTTGATTGCAAAGCAGGAATTATTAGTACAAATGAGCAATGCCTGTAGGACCTTTGATACAATTTTTGTTTTGTTTATGCTGACAAAATATAATGTTTGTATTTTGCTATTTGATCATTATTAAGATCTTTGGGATGGTGAAATTATATCTACAGTATACATGAGGCATTTATAATTATTATAAAAAGAACTGTAAAATGTAGTGCAAAATCTGCATATGTCATGTCTGTCTGTGAGAACCTGCTAAACCAGGCTCTAAGAATGGGCCAGACATTTCATATTCCATCTGTAGAAAACCAGTTTCTTTATGTGTGCCTTTTTGACAAAGTGCAATACAGCACTTTCAACCAAGTGGTTTTGGCTGGCCTCCATCCTCACCTCCTTTGCCCCAGCAGTTCCCTAAAGCAGCTGACAGAGGCTCGTAGTGCCTGTGTTGGTCTACTCAAATGATCTCACTGATGAAACTCATGTATCTTCTGATTCACTGAATTCAGATTGTGTCTGCCAGTATGAGTTAGGCAAACCAGTTATATGAGGATAAACCCAAGGTTTCATATTAGAGTGCTTTCTGCTGCAAAGCTGCAAGGCTGATCATGCAGCAGGTGGAACAAGCTGTTCCTTCCTCAGAGAGCAGCACTGTCATTTTTGAGGGCAGACTAGATATTGTAACTCCCTGTACAACCTGTAGCACTATTAAGACACAAACATTTGCAGTGTTTCTCACAGGTTTGATGCACAACTGCCATGGTTCTACTATGAGTTTTTGAAGTGCAACATCTTGTTTTCATACTCAATAAATTGAGTATTTATTCTTATATTATTCTTGGGTGATAATGTAGGAAAACCTCTGTGGTGAAGGAATTAAAAATGTCTCAGATTCTGCAGCAATTGAAACCCCTGGCATGTGCATGGAGCCATGTGAAATCTCTCCACAAATTTTTCAAGCAGCTATCTCGCAGTGAAAGATGTAGAAAAAGTGAATGTGTATCCATCCCTTAATTTTAGCTATGTTAAAGTCAGTAGCTATGTTAAACTAAATTAACTACCTAAGCTTCATTTCTAGTCCATGGAAAGAAGTAAGCATATCTTTAGGATAGGTTATCTCACCTGTTTAGATGCCCTTCAAGAAAGAAAGAATGTCCTTCAGTTGCCACTCTCTCTTAGCTGACTATAAAACTAGCTTAAACAGAAAATTTAACTTTTAAACAGACCTGTAGTTCACTGAGATGAATTCCACTCTTAGCATTCAGTTTCCTCAGCATCATCTTCACAATTCAGTAAGGTATTTAAAAACATGCCCAGCTTTCCACGGTTGAATAACTCTAATCACACAGACTGGTTTAAGTATCTTGTTATACCAGGTCTGGATGGTTTCTTGAACTGAAAGCTTAACACTCTGCATGGCTGCCTCTGTTAGACTCCAGGCTGCTTGTTTATGACACTAATTCTCTTTAGCTTTCTTGAGCAGTAGAGTCAGTATTTAAGAGGGTAAATGAAAAAAAAACCAAAACAACTGTTCTATGTGTTTTCAAAAGAAATACATGGCATCATTTACTGCCTCTCTCTGTGCTGCATGTCTGCTAGAGTTTGAATTGTTTCTGTTTTCCTTTGCCTAACCTTTTAAATTTACTTTTTGTCTGCTGTTATTTACTGAGACTGTTTTATCAAACTCTGTTAAGTGTTTGGGGACACATGGTATGAAATGCTCCACACATAATGAAGACTCATTGCTCGGGCAGGTCCCATGGCAGTTGATGGTAGAGATTACAGTATTGGGTCATAAATTATATCAGTATCGTGTAAGCAGGATATTGTTGACACTTGATGTTCCCAATTTAAAAAAAAACCAAAAAATCTTACCGGTTTTTTGATCAGCTTCCAATGATTTCTTCATATGAGAATCTAGACAACTACTAAATGTCTCTATTTGGTGTAATGTTGTTTTCAGGCAAACTTTTGCTCTGCAGCTGGCTGTGGAATGTCTAGTTTAAGGCACTTTTTCTCCTTCTTGACATAACTATACATGTTCTTGCACAAAACTCTGATAAAAAGAAGTATCTATAGGAATGTGTGGATCAAAAGCCCACTGAAACCAATGGAAAATTAAGCTCCCAACCAAGCAGAAAGCAGAAAGGAGAACATTGCTAAAACAAGCTCATTCGAGATAGCTTGAATTCTGGCAGAAAACAAAAAAAGCCAAAACAAATGCCAGCTCATTTAATATACAAATCAGAAGAAGAACCTGAGCCAGATTATCAATGATGGTTGAGAGCATTGGTGTATTCCACCAGAATCCACCTGAAATAATCACTCGCAGTAACCCTGTGACAGTGGATGACGTATGAGAAGCATCACTGAAAATCACTGAGCTGAAATGAACCTGAGCCTGATCCAAAACCAGAGCAAACCATTGTCTATCAAGAGCCAAAGGGGAACCCTCACTGCTAGTGTGAAATCTTTGTAGAATTCCCCTGTGTCCTTGCTCCTCTGTGTCAGATGTCCATGACAAAGGACAATAACCCCAGTGTTGGCTCAAACAGCTCCAGTATGGTAGGGGAGCAGCCTGTCCCTGGGTGATGCAATGCTAGCTGTCCTGAAGATCACAGATTTCCTTGGTGTGCCCATTGAGGCTCACAGGAGTATTGCCACTGACATAGAGGGGAGGCGAGGCTGCCCACAATACTTGCAGGTCTTAAAACAGGAGTTACACCAGGGGGGTCAGCTGGAGGAGTGGATGGGATCCCTGTGGGCAGTGCTAAGAAAGGGTGAAGGCTATGCTTCTTCAGGCTGCTGTGAGGGCTGGGTGCCACTCAGGGTGCTGATTTTGCCATTGTTATAAGATAGCAATCTTGTCTGGAAGCAAAGATATGGGCTATGTGCTTTTCGTCAGCAAAATGCTGCAGAAGGACTCAGATCCACAATGCCTCACAATGGCTTTGAGTGAAGCTTGCACAGGGATGAGAATTAAAATATAAATTCCGGTTTGGCAGGTCAGTTACATGCTTGCACTCTGCTGGCCAGTACCTTTATCTGTTGCATCTTTCTTCCCTGCTCAGAACAGCATATTTCTGCTATTTTAGATCTAGCTTTTTAGTATCCTGGGGTTATGGCACTTCATGACAGGAAGAAAGTATAATTTTAGCATATTTTAATTTTTATGCCATGCTCTCTCAATCTGCCTCATTTCCTTTTGTTCTTTTTCTCTTAAGCAGAAAGGCAAGAGAAACCAGGCACTGAGGAAAATGAATACTGCTCCCTGACAACAAAATCTAGACCCAACTGTTGCAGTCAGTTTTAATTTGCATTCTCTGGTGAAACCCTGAAGCTTACTGGGACATGAAAACACACAGGCTAGAGCAATTTATGATCATGCACGTAGCTACTGCTTCTTTTTTTTTTTTTTTTTCTTTTTCCTTGCAATTGTTTCAAGGCAATGTTTGCAGAGATGCAGACTTCTACCAATTGTATACGGCTTTTAGGACATTTGGATGCAGGGTGAATTCTCAGCCCTGAGCGAGGAGAGGAGGGCATGTTTCTTGTACCCCTGCTGGGGAAAAATACAAATTTAGGCCAGTTTGCATAGAAATCACAAATCTCAGTCCCAAGTCCCTCCATACATAAATACATGAACCACTCTGCGCAGTTTGCCTATTCTTGCCTCACTTTGGACACAGTTTATGACATATTGCTAATTTTTGCTGATTATTGGCTTACATTTTGTAGCTTAGTATTGCTTCATTGGTTTCTTTCTTTTCCATAGCAGGAGAGTGAGTTTAGTGATCCAAGTACATTCCTTCTCATCTGGCACCTGACATTCCTTTAACTATTGGGTGAGGCCATGGTAAAAACACAATGTGAGTTGTATCATTGCAGCCTTTGTAATGGTTTTAGAGGGCTGAACATAAATTATTGTATTCAGAGACACTCAGCAGCTAAAGCATCCATTTTTGACAACAGAAATACTGGTTGAAAGCGTTACCTCCCTTTTCTTCAAAATTTATGACATTATCTTTAAAACCAGCATCTTCTGCAAATGACACTGAGGGAAAAGTGTGTTTATGAGGGGGAATGGAGGGGAGGACATAAAGGAGGATGAAATGGGACTTGTCACTGTGGATTAATAAGCCAGAGAATGAATGTTTAGGCAGCAGTGCTTAACCGGAACCAGCATCAAATAGTCACTGTGAAAAACTAATAAACATTTTAGCACTCACCAGTGATGTGCTAATGAATTTGTATGTGTGTTTTTATGTCCATATGGGGGAAGTAATCAAAATCTAAATATTAGCTAGTTAATTAATACTATCCTTATGGAAAGGTTTTGTTCCTCTTGGCCATCTTATCAGGCAGCAAAAATGTAGACTCATTTATAAGTAAGTTCACAGTCTGATGGGCATAAGATACTTCAATCAAAGAGCAAAAATGAAAAAAAATCTAATTGTGCTCCAGACAACTCTATTTATTTAAAGAAGTGTATATATTCCAAATTAGGTAATTATTTTATACTGCTTATTAAGGGAGTCAAGAAAGCCTTATAAGCTGTAATATCTTGTGACTGGATTATTATTAGTTACAAGACTACAAGATATTAGTTATTAGACAGGATATCATATAAGACACACAAATATATTCATGGTTTTCACCTTTATATGATTTCAGGTTTTAATGCATTAAGCTCTCAATTGGATCAACAGGCATTTAGAAAATTCCTCTGTAGCCCCAACATATTTACAAACACATAAATGCAAACTTTCTTTTTAAGTTACACATGCTTATCCATTTGGAAAGCAGATTGCCTATTTATGTGCTTAACTATGAATCTCTTTTCCTAAGTTTAGATACCCAATTTTTAAAGTGTTTCTCAAAGTAACAGGTTATTTTTGTGTTCCAGGAAGAAAATAAAATCACATCCCAAAGACATGGTCTAAAAGACTGGTGTTCTCTTAATCACTTTCCTGCTTTCCTCAGACTTCAGATCTTTATCTTTTCTCCTTCCAGACTTGTTGAAGTTTTCTATATGGTTCTTGGGACTAAGCATTTGGTATCTGAGAACCATAGATTTCCCAGCAGGGCTTAAATTTTATTTAATAGCAGGTATGGCTCATATGTAGAAAAATACATGAAAATCTTTAACTAGAATTGTTTCTTAATTGAAGACTTTGTTCTACAAATTACTCATGTTCAGATATTTGTCTAAGAATCTTCTACAATGTCTTTCAATCTTACTTTTAACTTTTGTGTATGCAGTGATCTGTCTCTTCTGTTTTAAGGCTGCATAAAGAATGCTCTAGTTAGAATCAAATCTGGAAATCGATTCACAGTATGTACAGATACCAAGACTGTCAAAACAGAAGATATTTTTAAAGTGTCTGATCTTCCTAATTTGTTCTGCAGAGCCAGTTTAAGTACTTCTGAATGTACAATCTGCAAGACTTGGTCTTGATGACTGTTCCCTACTGATGAAACTTGAGTAGAATTAAAATAAACCCATAATGCAGAAGAGTTCCCCAAATGTAGTAAGAGAAGAACACAAGACAAGTCAGTTGCAATGGATTTGCTACCTCATTTTTGTTGCTGATAACAACCAGAGCAAGACACTTCACTGAAAGGCATAAGAACGTCTACATAAGAACTGTCTAATAAACAGTTCAAGAATAGCCTGCCATGAAGAAAAAGGCTTTCTCTACATCAGGAAACAGAACTCTGAAAGATACAATATCTAGATTATAAGCATTTGCTGTTAGAATGCTGAATAATGATAATAGCACTCACAATAATAATAATGTTCTTCAATCCTTACTGATTGTGCTTGGCCTCAGTGATACTTGACAACAAAGGGATACTTTATAGAGGCTAATGTTAAAGATAGCACTTCCTTAACACACAATTTGGACTTTGCCACTGTTCAACTCAGTGGTCCTTTAGCTTTCATGGTAGGTGAAGTAGAGCTAATGTGCTTTCCTGGAGATCATTTGCAGTTTGTACATTTTATCCAGTTGATCTTCTCAGAAGAGCTTTTTTCAAAGCTTTGTTCATTTTCATTGCCTCACTTGTATCTCAGCTTCAGAAACAAAACTAGGACCTGTCTTTTGGGAAGCAGATTTTGCTGCCCTCTTACATTTAAGCTTTTTCATACTGGGTAGCCTTTCATAAAGAGATGAACTGGTATCCCTTTCTAGATTGCTCTGGGTCTTGGCCCATGTCCTTGTTGAAGCCTTAACTAAAAGTGAATTTTACAGCTGCTTTAAGTAATTGAGAATTGAAATTTAGAAGTGAAATGCTGACACCACCTTCCCCATTACAGCATGTAGCTGCTTCTGTCATGCTGCAATCAGCCCTGTATTGTAAGTGCCTGTGTTGGAGCCTCTCTGATCTAAACATTTGTTTGCTTAAAATATCAATTCAATTGTAATGCATTATGCTCTTCTCAGAAAACCCATCTGGCTCCAAAGGCTGCTGCCACATGATGTGCTGCTGCTATGAAGCCAAAGGCCTGTTTCTGCCCTTGTTTGCATTGCTCTGCATCTCAAGGAACAGCATTGAAGTATCTGAGAGTGAACCACCCCACAGCAGATGTGGGGAATGAGTCAGCCAGGTGTCTGGCTACATCATGTGCTCTTCCCATCTTGTTTTCCCAATTTTGCTCCTATTTTCATTATCAAGGAAGTGAGGAAAAAAAAAACCACAAACAAACAACCATCAAAACCAAATAACACCTTTGGATTTTTTCTCAAGCAAATGATTGTAACTCCATTTTTTCCTGCTGAATCACCATTCAAGATGCTTTCAGGCATTTCTGAGACATCTCTTTAAAACAAAACTGACTCCACAGGAGTGGAAAGTAAAATAATGCTTTTTAAAGAAAATGCCAAGAAAAAGAAATATTAAATATTCATCACTTAGAAGAATCACTTTTATTGTTAACGATTTTAGTGTTAACTGTACGTGCAGGTGAAAATACCTCATTGAAAACCTCTAGATGAGAGTTGTGGTTGTGGCATGAAAGAGATCTGCTGGGACTACAGTGGGTCTGAAGAAAAGACATGGGAAGCCATTTTCAGTTTACTGTTGTCTTAGACTCATGTTACATGTTTTCTGCCTTCTTCTGAGCAAAACCAGCAAAGAGCCCAGTTACTGAGGAAAGCAGTTATATTTTGTGCTATATATAAGGATGACAAGCTTCTATGAGCAACTGGAGAGTAAATGCTACTATGCCATTCAGGGTCGGGATCAAGAAGATCACCAGAGCTCAATTTTTTTATGGCTTCGGGGCATCTTACTTATTAAGCTTCGTTACCAAGAGTGACTAACCTAGGAGTTCAAAATTAGCTCTGAATGCCTTTTCTGTGGCACAGGAGACCTGGGAAAGATCCAGTTTAACTAGAAGGTGCACAAACAGCTCGCTCTATCTATCTATCTAATCTCTCTCTCTCTCTCTCTATCTATCTAATCTTTCCAGTGATTATGAACCACTCAATACATTTCTCCACAGAGTAGGAAAGAGAATATGAGAGCAGTGGAGGAACTCATTAAAACCTGAAAACAGCCTGAAGTTGCATAAGCTTTCAGAGGGCTTTGATGCTGGGGCGGCAGCAGATGGCTGAAGGAGGGGTACACCGTGCCGTTCGCTTGCCCCTGTGATGGGGACGACAGCACAGCTCACGAAGCAGCCCCTGAGCTACTGCAGATTTTAGCACAGCATAAAGCAGGAAGCTGAGACGGGGGTTAGTTTGTTTAATTTTGCAGACTGAAAACTGCAGCAGAGCAGGAGGTTTTTCATGAGTCATTCGGTTGTCCCCATCGCCGGGGACACGGCAGCAGCCTCGCTCAGATACAGCAGCTGGCAGAAGGGGTTTGAGATGATGTTCTCTGCTATATGTGAGTCCTGAAAGTCCCACGGCCCACGGTCCAGCACCTGCAGGATGGTCCTGATCAGTCTCTGGGCTGCTCTCTGAGCCTGCCACAGGGTTCCTGGGTCCTCCCATTTTCACTGGGTAGTTGCTCCAGGAAGGTGCCATTGCCAGAGCTCCTGCAAAACTCTCTCAGTCCTGGATGGCTGCTAGAGGGTGACAGGGAGCACTAATTGTGGCTGTTCCAGGAAAACCACACTGAGGAAAGATTAGGTTCACGCTTTTGACTCAATTATGTGAGAATGGAAGAATTCCTCTGCACCTTAAAATGCCCACAGGGTGGGAAAGAACATGCAGAGGCAGTGTCTATTAGCAGTAAGGGTCTGGATCAATAGTGATTCAGTAGCCTCATATCACAAGATTCTTCCTGCTCAGGCTATTTAACTCTTGAGAGCACACTGGCCACCCATGCACAAACGATATGCTAAAGGCCCCAAACAAAGCTAAAATTAGAAATTCTCTCTTCAGCTGTAGCACGAAAGCCATTAATGCTTTGGTTTTAAACTGTTTTCATTATATACAGAGAACAGAATATGGTTTACCACTTTATTAACTAGCATGCTGCAAGAAATAACACCCACAGGAAAAAGAAAAATATTTTAAATTCATTCTCTTTATAATTTAGTTAGGGAAACAAAAAACTAATAGAACACATTTAATAGGTTTGTATCCCCATTAGGTTAAGTAGAATGTCATGCCTAACACAAAAGAGAGCTCTTTAATACCTTTTTGTAAAACAATGCACCTATACTGTAAATCCCAGACCAGTGAATAGATTTTATTCATTAGAACAGTTCCACTGAGTCCAGTGAGAAGGTGCCCACATGGGTGACCCGGTTATGCCAGACTGGACCTTTTGTTTGAGTCTCACTGCAGCACTGGTTATTCACTGATACTTGCAAAATCGTGAGCACAAAGCAAGAATGCAATGGGTTTCATTTATATTTGCAGTTTGATACCTAGTGTACACCCAACAGAAAAATACTAATATGTATATTATGTTACAGATACTAACTCCCATAGAAATGTCATAATTTGTAGTATATCCTGTATACAACTAAATTTGAACTTCAGGAAAGACACATTTCCACTTTGACCTGCAATTTGCAGCTAAAATCACTTTAAACAGAAAGGATTACTTTTCTTTTGGCAAGAAAAGTAATTTTGCAGATAGACCAAAAGGTGCAAGATGAATAAGGGAAGGCATGTATCATGCACTAAAAACAAAGACGGCTGATAAAATTTCAGATCTATGTATTTGGCGTGAAGCTGGATGTGTACATTGGCTCCATGACTGGTGTTTTAAAGGTCACTGCATGATGAAGAATCCACACTAATTCTTATCTTTGAAGTATTGTGCAGCATTGAGTAAGACACAATCACGACTGAAATTTCTCACTGCTATATTAGGCGCATGAAAGCTTCTTCTGTGCCAACCATGCATCACTTTTTTTCCCAACCCTGAACAAACACACCAGTCATAGGAAACACAGTAACCCAAAACAAAACTAGAAATTTGTTACTTGACAAATGCACTTTTAGCACAACAAAAATGGAGCAGAAGGATATGGGACTAACTTTTTGACATTCCCCAACAGATAAAATTCAGTGCGTAGGCAATATATCACCCTTGCAGAAACTAAATGCACTACGTTGTGTCTCAGGCTGTTTTTACCACTGTGCATATATTAGCAGCTTTATGAAGCCACTATTATATTTAAAAAAACTGTAGATAATGTGAAAGTAATTTTTGGTTGGGCTTTTTTGTCGTTCCCCCCAACAGTGAAGAATTTCTTTTCACAGTACCTTCAGGCTTATAATGACCTTAAATCGTGGATCCATCAGAGGGGAGCAGCTGATGTGTCAGAGAGCAGGGCTGCCCTGCAGAGTGATGTCAGAAGACCAAGAAGAGCCACAAAAAGTCTTACGAAGGAAAAGGAAAAATCGTGGAATCATAGAATGGTTCTTTCACTACATGCTCTTGTAAATAGCGGCTCTTCATCTGTCTTGTAGACCCCCTTTGGGTACCAGAAGGCCGCAATTAGGTCACCCTAGATCCAGGCTGAATAATCCCAATTCTCTCAGCCTTTTCTCATAGAAGAGGTGTTCCATCCCCTCTAGTCAACTTGATGGCCACCTTTGGAGTCACTCCAACAGTCAATGTCCTTCTTGTGCTGGGGACCTGTGGTCTTTTTATGGCCAGTTAATAGGTGCTAAACAAGGATAAAGATAGCATAAACTCAGCAAAAAAAGAGAGTCACCAGAATATCTTATTTAGGAAAAAATGTTTGATGCAGTTCCCCTTGTTACTAATGTTGCCAGAGGAATTAGAGTTTTTTACTGCAATTAAACAGAAAGGATAAAATTGCTCACTAGTATCTTCTCTGATTGACTTTCAGGGGTTGTTATGGATGTGGTAAGAAACAACACCATAACTCTGCTAACTCCTCATCTTCCTGACGATACCTGCCACATTGAATACATAGCCTATTTTACATTTACAAGTTGTGTTGATGTCTCATGGCTATAAATAGATGGATGGACAGGGACAGCACATGAGGAAATGCAGGAAATAAACACATGACATAAAGCATTACAGGGTTACAAAAAGAACTATGGGGTTACAGAAACATCACGGACTCATAACCACTCCCTGAACATGGGTACTGAAAGGGAGCTGGTGTTCAGAAAAGATGGAAATAATGGTAAAAACAGTGTGTGTGAATGGAATGGCAGCATGATGTTCCAGAAACTGTTCCCTGATAAAACAGATTCTGTTTGCATACAAAATTGCTCTGGGGAAAGATAGTGGGTAGTTGTTAGAGTCTGCTGTAGGATTCCAGAGTTAAATTTGGGTATGGATAGAGATGTTCAAACCATTATTATAGGGAGAAATTCTGCACAGAATTGTCTCGTTATGGCAGCCTCTGATTTCTCAGATATAGGCTGGAGAACAAGTGTTACTGAAGGCAGCCTGGATATTCTGGAGTGTGACAACTGACAGCTTTTCTGAGAGAAAGCAGAGAGGCTTCTTTCTAAACTTAGTTACAGAAAGTATTGAGGTTGTTACAGGACATCTAACCATGAAAAATAGCTTTGGATAACATGAATGTTGGTTTTAATTCAAATAAAATGGAGGGATAAACAAAAATAGATCTGTTAGTAAGTCTGTCTATCAGAATTTTAAAGAAATCAGCGAAGGCAGCAAAAGTTAATTGTTCTGGGACTTCTCCATTGGAGAGGCTTGGATTTTTTTTAAGGTAAAGCACAGAAGGATTTCTGGAGCTTTTAAACACTGAAAATCAAAAAAACTACTGGAAAAAGCATCAAAACCTGGCTGTATGCAAATCCACCTCAAAAATGGTGCCTTGATAGAAATGGAAAAAGATGATCAGCAACAAAGGTTGTGTCTTACAGGACAATTTTTCATAAGAGCTCTTTAAACAAGGCTTCAAAGACAGAGCCAGCTGATAGGAAATGGGAACAGAAAGGAAATCTGCATTATTGTAGATGGAAGCAAAATTCAAAGCTCCTTGTTTTCACTAAGTGCAACCACAATCTCTCTGTTTCAGGATTCAAAATAAGCCGGTGTATGAAATCCAGCTCCTGGTGAGAACCATCTTAAGTCTCTCCACTCAGAACTGGTGCCATGTGACTGGAAAGGAGGCAACCTGGTGCATTTCACAAGTACCTGTCTGAAACAGGCCTACAATGTAGGCTTCAATATAATACAAAGCTTTAGAGCAGCTCTTAAAGCAATAACTAACTGAAAAGGAAGGTAAACATAGAACTGTAGAATGGTTGGGGTTCAAAGAGACCTCAAAGATCATCTAGTTCCAGCCCCTCTGCCATGGGCAGGGACAACTTCCGCTACATCAGGTTGCTCAAAGCCTTGTCCAACCTGGCCTTGAAACGTAAAAGAATGTGGAAAATAATGGATACTTACAAAAAAAAAAAAGGTAGATCATAAGAGAGACACAGAGTCTAGGCTAACTCTGTACCTTTCTTTTATAATCCCTTTCTCAACAAGTAAAATGTGGCAGATCTAATCTATCAAAACTCTGGCAGACTACAATGCTAATGGGAAAAGCATGGTGAAGCTTGAGAAGTTAGGGAATAGTAGAAGAGAAATAAAACTGGTAATGGAACTAGTCAAAGAAAGATAATGCAGATTATGTTGAAATTCTAATAAAGAACTCTTGGGCTGGAGTTGAGTTATTATTACCTTTTCCAATACTGATTAAACTTGGAAGCAATCTTGTCTGAATACTTCTCTTAATGACCATGGGTTTAAAACATAATGCACTAATAAGTTTTTTGGGAGACATTATCAATGTAGAAAAGGAGAGTGATATGTGGAAAAATCAGGAGCACCTTGCAGGCTGGGAAAATAGAAACAAGATGAAATTTCATTACATGCATTTAATCGCTAATATATTTTTAATGCAATTGAAGCCTCATCAGAGGGGCATAATACCAGAAGAGCCCATGTGTTTCAAAGGATCATGAAATAACTAGGATTAACTATCAGCAGGGAATTACAATCCTAGCTCATACCTAGTAAGATTGCCATGAGAAATATGGGAGCTCTGGATAAATTTCATCTGGAGTGTTTTGTGCAGTCTTGGTCATCCATATTCATCAAAGATGAATTCATACTGAAACTGTTGAAGGGAAAGTCTATGAAGACAATTCAGAACCTCTCATGAGATAATGCACAGCATGAGGAATGATTCTTACTTTCCTATCGAAGTATCTCTTGTTTCCTAATCCTGTTTGTCAGTTACAATAGTCCCACTGGGCAGGGGAGAGCAGTGCAATGTCTAGTCTGTAAGGATGCATATTTGGACTGATTGGTGGCTGGTGCCTAATGAAAGGCTGAAGTCTGCCATCTTTTCCTTTTAGTGGAGGCTTTTTTTTTTTTTTTGGTTTTTGGTTAGTTAGTTTGTTTTTTTTTCTTGTTTGGCTGGTTTTTGTTTTGTTTCATTTTGTTTTGTTTTGCTGTTTTGGTTTTGGTTTGTTTGTTTTTGTCCTTTGGTATTGCCTGCTTTTTTCACAATATGTAAAGAAACATAGTTATCTTTGAGATGTTGGCTGTTCTCTTATACTTGATTGAAACAGTGCAATGGATCAGAAATTCTTAAAAGCTGGGACAGAAGGACAAAAAATGGGCTATATAATCATATGAACCTCATTTCCTTAGGAGAAGAGAATAAAAACAGGGATGGGACAAAAATAAATAGGGACAGACTGCTGATGAAATTCAAAAGTAAAGACAGCATCAGCAGGTCTCTATCAATCAGGGAATTGAACTTCCAACTAGTATATTAGGTAAAAAGGGTATAATGTTTCAAGATTGTAATCAGGTTATAAAATGGATTATGTTACATAATCGCCTTCAGGAAGTCTTCTCCTGTACTATCAGAAGTCAGGGTATGCTGATATGATGGCTCTATCCTAATGAGTGCAAGATAACATTTTAAGATTTGCAAAGGGACCTACAGATCAGTTTAACAGTCACTTGCAGAAAACACATTTCCTCTCTAGTATATCATACGTGTTCGTTCTCGTCACTGAAAATCTGTTTTGCCGAGTTGTAGGCAGAATCTGTACTACAGGTTGCTCTGTTTCACTTTCTCTCTGAAAAGGCTGGATGCTGGACTGCAGCAGTGCAGAACTTTGACAACACAGAGAAAAGTAATGGCAGCTTGCCCAGAACTCAAGTGCTGCATCTTATTTCCATACAAATATATATTGAATTGTATAAGATTTTACATCAGAATTCTTTTATTGATTGATTTATTTATTTATTTATTTATTCTTATATTTAAAAAGTCCTGCAAATGAAGGCAGCATTTTACAGAGCAATCCAAAATTGCTGTGAAGGTAACAATAAAAGAAAAGCCATGTAAAAGCATAACGTTGTCCTCACAAGAAAATTGTAAAGCCTTAAATGATTTTCATTTTACTTTGCTGATATGAAAAGAGTTTGAATTCCTGATGCACAAGAAAGAGCTTTGCCAGAGGATTTTTTTAATGAACTGGCTAACAACAGAATTTTCTTCTGCCAGATAAAGTTAGGACCTCTAAGACATGTCATAAACTGCTATCAAGTCTCTGAACTTCCTCTTCAGCTCAGACAGGAACAGCAATTTGTTTGGACTAGAAGGACTGGAGAATGATGCTTGGTGGCACTGTGAACTTTTGTACACTGGCTGCAGTGTCAGCATATGAACAGTGTAGGAGTTTCCAACAGAGCTCGTAGAAAATGGGAAAATGGTTGGCCAGGGAGTTTTCCTGGAAATGCATTTTCAGCAGAATCCAGCAGCTCTGTGGTGTGTGGTGACTTCAATGAAACTTGAATGTATAAACTGTTCTGAACTTCTCATTTTGCTTCTGCACTACTGTCAGTCCCCATTAAGAACTGCAGCTTTATATGATATAAACTTTGTTTAGACTTTGATTAAATTTTGATAGAGACTTTGATTAATAGCTCTGTATGGAGAAGCCAGAATAAACTCCCCAGGGGCTGATGAAGAAAAAATTGTCAATGCAATAAACAGGAATGAGAAGCTAATCTATAATTTAAACAATGTGTTAATTAATACAGGAAAAATAATGAAATCTGTGGTAAATCCAGGGAGAAATCTATCTGTTGTCTATCTGTTCATCTAGGTGTAGCTAGAATGCTGTGTCCTTGAATAAGACAATAGTAACTTACGCTAACAGATGGACGTCCCTTTCCAATCAGATGGTCAGCAGGATTATTTGCTTGCTGGTTTTTAATCATTTTAAGATGAGAAGTCTTTCTAAATCAAATGGCATAGTGGGAAAATCAAAGCAAGTAAAAGGAGAGTGCCAAGGGATAAGTGCTGGTCAGTGGACAGGATTCCAAACAGAGGTGCCACAAAAGGGACAGCCCTGACCTTCCTTACCCACCCTGATGCCATGTCCCCCTCGCCTCCCAAGGTCTGTCACTACCCATCTGTGACACCTCCCTGTCCTAGGGAGTACAGGTGGATCCTGTTGAGCCTTAAGCAGGCTAGCAATGGGGAAAATAAGTGTCTGAGGGATCCAGCGTTCAGCCATGGGAATGCCAGTGATGTGACAGGAGCATGCAGCTTGGGTGGGGACTTTTCATGATTAAATTAGAAGTTTTCAAGGGCACCCTGCAGGAAGCTGGCTTCAAGTAACAGGAATAACCCCACTAAGAGAGCTTGCTCGTCCAGGTCTGTGTATCACTTTGTCAGCCCTGTCAAGCCAGCAGACCAAATACAGTAAGATGTGACCATTATGCTGGATGTCCAGAGACACAATCAAGGAAGAGTCTTGTAGCCTTTAGACTGTTCTTATTGTGTCAGCAAATTTGAGTAATACTTAGTCTATGGTAGTTTATTGTGAAAGAGCCTTTTTTTTATAGCAAAGACTGTGAAACTACTGCTTATTTGCTAAATGGTTTAAGGGAAAGAGGAATTTTTTTAAGGGAATTAATTGCAGCCTTCTGAATTTATTGAGATAATCTCTGTGACTTGGAGGTAGAGCCAGTGCAGAATCTGGTTGCCCAGCCCTGGGAGCAGAATGAAAAATGTGGGGCAAAGGGCCCAGGTCCCCCAGGAGTTTCAGGCTGTGGGCGTATGTAGGCTGGCAGTGAGGTCAGTGAGCCCACCCCAGCGGCCAGGCTATTGCTGTTACACTGTTCTGACAGGTGAACTAGGTCATCTGCAGGTGGTTCAGGCACTTCTGCCCATACATATGCCCTTATGCAAAGAGATGCAAGCTGAGCGTCAGTTGTTTCAGTGGCCTTTCTGCCTTTGCTCGCCCCACATCCAGAGCTGCCCGATTCATCATACATTTCCCGCCTAGAATAGGACTAGTGAAGCTAGCGACTGCCACCGTGAACCTGCTGAGGGCAGGATTGTCCTACAGGGCAACTAAGGGAGAGGAAAAAGGAAAAAAAAAAAAAGGCAAAAAAAGAAAAAAGACAATTCAGTTTGAAAGTGCTGCTGGTTCAGCAGAGAAGTTCCTGTGGTAGTGCTGTGTTCAGAGCAAAGGCAGGAGAAACAGACTCCCATGAGGAAAAGACTGAGGAATTACTTATTTCAAGGCACATCTGTCTTCTAGAGAGCAGATATTTCTTCAAACTCAAAGGAACCACCTGAGTGGAAAAGGTGGAGGTAATAGGGGATTAGCACAGCTCCAGTTTAGTCCAGCACCAGACTGAAGTTGTTTGTCTTCTTGAGGAATTAGTGCTGAGAAATCAGCAGCTTCCCCCACAAGCAATTTCATTCCTTCCACTCAGGTGGGACCTGGCTGCTGGTTATGGGCAGAATAAGAAAGATCATTGCTTCTATTTGTGCCAGTTTTGGTGTAATCTTAGAAAAGGAATCAGATTTTTAGATAACAATTTAGCTTCTCTTCTATTAATACTCAGGTATCTCTGGGTGACGACACAGAAGAGAGATGCCAGTCATGACTGTTGATGGCCTCCTGCATAAGCTGCAGCATCACAGTACAGTGGTACACAACCTTTGCTAGAAGTTTACGCTGCAGTTTTTTAATTCATGCTTAGGGAAACCAGGCAAGTGCCAAAGGATCCCTGTGGTGCATCCTCCGGGCTTTTAAAGTGGCCCTCACTGCAGTGTATGGAAGATTGAGAGAGAAGGTTTGCACATGCCTGTATGTGTTTCTTACCTTGATGATCAGGGCTTAGTTACTGAAATAAGAAATAATTTATGCTAAGCCAGGACCCACTACGAAACTTGGAATCTTCAGTCACACAGACAGCATTCTCCTGTTGGGAATGATGCTATTTTGGTGCATTTGGAGTGAAAAAATATACAATTCCATAAATAAAATACTTAAATTTTTTTTCCTGCAGTCATTAATGTTTGGTATTAGAAATACCCTGCTACAGGCAATTAATTTCCCATGCCAAATTTGTGGTTTGTAAAAGTCATATACTTTTAAGAACATGGACCAGTGATGTCACTTAACGATTCTCATAATAACTTTGTACTGCAGGACAGAGAACTAAAAGAACAATAATAAAAAACAAGTAGCATTCTCTAAACAAAAAAATCAATCAAACACTCTGTTTATTGATCCATGTTAGAAATCTCTCTAACAGGGTTCAGTGAGTGGACAGCTAGCTGAAGCATATACCGTATGACTGGACCTTTTAAAACACCCAGTCATAGCATGATACCACTGAGAGAAATTATGCTCTCCTTATGCAGCCTCACAGGAAATCCACCATCCTATGGTACAAAGCATTATCCTTAGTATTTGTTTAAAAAAGCAGAGAGAAGAGAGAAAGGATTTTCACAGCTGGCAAAGTACTAAAATATATTAGCTTTCATCAGGAGAATATAATGGTAATATTGTTTAAGGAAATACTACAACCATGTTTAATTTTCTTAGTTTCTTTAAATGGAGCCTTTTCTCCTTGGAAGATGTAAGAAAATGGGGGAATAGAGGATAAGCAAATATTTTCAACCTTCTCAGCTGAAATACATAATTATAGTTTTATTCCTTTTTGGTTTCTGATACAGAGATTTCACAGAGCTGATTGCAAGCTTCAGGAACCATTTTTGCCTTTTAAATTTAAGCATTTCAGGTCTTCTCTAATTAACAACCACTTGCAGAGTGTATCACAGGCTTAGTGGGTACTCACCAACCACATTTCTCAGAGACAGATCTGTTATTGCACTAAAATGAGGGCAAGAGGCACTCTGGATTAATAGTTAATGAAGATAGCTAAATTACATCTGACCATACTGTATTCTGGCTATATTCTTCTCCTAAGTCTCTCTCTGGACTCACTTTTTCTGGGGAGACAAAGCTTCTTGAAGTGATAATACCTTCTCCTGAATGATAATAGTTTGAACTGGTTGGTGTGGGGCATTATCATTTTGAGAAATAGCTGGAGGACGTGCTTAGGCAAACTTCCTTATACAGAGCACCAGCTAATTAAAAGAGAAACTTTGGTTTTCTTTTCCCCTGAAGGTGACGGAGTTTTAGATCTAAAGAAACAAAAACACAGTAAGAAGGACAGTGCTTTATTAGATGACTATTCAAAGAGGAGGTAAAGGAAAAGCCTCTGGTTTATCCACAGGAAACTGCCCATGATCAAGGTCTTCACACAGTTACCCACTTTGGCCCAGTCCTTTTTCACGCAATCAGACTCCCTGAAGGTTACTCATAATAAGCTAACCGACCCAAAATTTCTCAGAGCAAGGTGCTGTCACATTTTTATCTTGTACAGTGCAAGCACACAAACTGTTTCTTAAAAACAGATGACAAAAATCCGCATTTCCTTCCTCCCTCTGTCCCTCTGCTTCTCCACCGCTCCTCCCTTCACTCCTCACTGCCTCATGGCATTTTTGTAACCTTCTGGATCCCAAGTTCTCATTCACTTCATTCGCTCGCTAAAAATTTCTGTCCAGGTGCAGCCATAAGGCAAAACAATGGGGCAATACAACAGCATCCCTACAGCTGTCAGGTAGCCAAAAGTAGCATCAAAAAAAGTGGTAGAGAATGAAATATTCTAATATCTGTGTCGCCTGACAAAACTGTATGGCAGGACATATGCATGCATTTACCATTTTAAAGAAGTAATCACACTTTCTGAAAGCATCAACCCTAGAAGGAAACCCAGAGTGTGAAGGAATGAGTACTGCTCAGGAGATGACGTGAGACACAAGAGAACTGGTGGACAAAAACATTGGCATTTTCTTCATAGAATAGCTGTTATCTTCTGTGCCATCTTCTGTTTTGCATAATGCCATATGAACCTCATTACTGCAGTTTGGAGGGTTTTGAACATTCACAGAAAGAAGCATAGGAAGAAGAGCAATAGCTTGATTGATGCAATTTTCACATTGGCCCAGTGGATAATCAGCAGAGCTCTTCTATTACAAGGACATGCAGAAAGCAAAACATTATAAATCCTACCCACTACCCAGGGCCATTAAGAAATGCTAAAAAACCCTCTAACAACACAGGCTTTCTTGACAGAATCATTGTTAACAGCTTAATAGCAGCTAGCAGGCAAGATCTGCTCTTATGCCAGGACTAAAGGCACACAGCAGTTTGAAAGAAGGATAAATATGTATGTGTGGAAATTACATCCTCAAAAAATTACAAAAAACAAATAGATTAAATGAACCCCTACCTTGGAGAGCCTGGAGTGTACGAGTCTGTACAACAATACAGAGCTGCAGGACCAGCTGTGGTGCACTTTCCAGAAACGTGGCTAGCAAATGCAGCATACTCACATCTGCATACTCATACACCATTTTCCAATAAAACCGCCATCTGTCATTCTCTCCACTCTGTCGACTCCGGATACCCAAGTACATTGTGTGAAAATACCTAGAAATAAAAAAGAGCGGTTATAGAAATGCAGAGTGATCTTTTATGGGTTATACTTCTGCTTGAAAATGATATCTTTTTCAATGTACTTCAAAATAATGAACATTTTTTTAAAAGGATTGTTATATTTCAATTTATAATAGTTGATGTGATAGGAGTAAACTAAACTGAAAACAAGACTAGCCTTCATAAAGCCGTTAAAAAAGCTTAGCATTGTCTTATTTGTTAAATAGTATTTCTTTCAATGACCCAATTTTCTGATTTGAAATATAAGGGTGATATCTTGATTACATGCCTTCCTCAGAGGTTTTTGAAGTAAGGAGGGGAGCAAAGCTGACTCTTTAATGGTCTCTACTCAGAACCTGCAAAGAACTAGTCTCCTTTCTGCATGGCTCTATGAGGACTTCGAGGACCACATGCACTGCAAAGCTGGGGTGGAGCCCTGCTATGGCTGAGCTCATTTTCCTGCTTTTCCAGCCATCAAATGCACTGAGTATCATATTTCAGCTATTGCCACACATATAGTGTTTTTTTTTCTCACAGTTTGATTATTTTAGGAGGAGAGAACATGTAGCTGCAAGTTCTTATTTTAGGAGGAGTGGAGATCTGGCTGTGGGTTCCCTTGGTGATTAGAAATGACTCACTACAGTAGCTCCTATGCAGCAGCAGCAGTAAGAAGCAGCAGGAGCCAGGAACCCAACAGGCTGTTGCTCCTCAGAGTAGTAACCAGCAGATAAGGGAAGCAATAGTCAGAAACCATGTGTCAGCACTGGTGACCTGTGCAAGCAATGGGAAATACAATTGCAGCCAGCCCATTTCATAGATTTTGGCTGGTGCAGGAACAATGAGTGAAAAGGATTTTGGAAAGTGAAAAGGTTTTAGGAAACAAGGGATGTCTTCTGATGGCCAGGCCACCCAGCTGCTGTGGTGCCTGTCATGATCCTTGCAGTTTGCAATGGCCTGCCATGGCACACCTGAATTACAGCACAGCAATCCCTCCAGGTGACCTTTGATCTCCTCTTTTATTCTGATCTGCTCTCTGTTATTCTGTGTCAGAAAGTCTAGGCTCCCACCTTGTCCCTACAATTTTAATTCCACACTAATTAAGACTGGCTGAAAAAAAACTCAGTCTTGCTTAATGAAAAATTCTGAAGATTAGGGTATTGTCTTGCATCAGGGTGCCTTGCATCCTACTGGAGTGTCCTGGTGGGCTACTAACTCATGTGGATCTCTGCTTCTCTTTTTCTCAAGGCATCTTTCATATCCTGGTCCTGACAGCATTTTCTTATGATGTTTTTAATATGTTTTCATAGTATTTTTTAAAGTGAGATTATATTTTATAATGAGAACAATTTTAATAAGATAAAGTCTTTCAGTATTTCTTCTTTTCATAGGTTCCTGTCTTTTCATAACTGGTACAACATTGTGAATTGCGAAACCTCTTCTGTATAGGTTGCATGCAAACTTTTCATCCCTACTCTGTTCAGCTGTAACTTCGGAGGCATTTTCTGCTGATGAGATTTTTGGTCTCTGACTGACAAATAGCCCAAGACTGAGTTGCCCCCTTGAAGAATGACACTGTGCTTGTACCAAATGAACCCTTGTACCCAATGCACTCTTGTACCCAATGTGCATGCTACTGCAGAGTGACAGCTTTATTCAGAAGTATTCACCAAGCAAAACCAAGACTAGAACAGAGAAACAGCTGAGAGGCCAGATCTGAGCCTACAGCATTTCTCTTGACAATGCACATCATAGCAATATAAAAGGAAAACACATTAAACTCACATTTAAATTAAAATCACACCAGGTGGCTTTGAATTTTATCAAAGTCCCATGTGGAGTGAAGCAGCAATGAACTGCTCAGAGACTGAGACCACAGAGGTACAGTGAACAAGACACCAGCTGTAACTCTCATACAAAACACTGAGAAGGTCTGGATGGGTCAGAGTGTGATAGGATAACTGGGGCTCTCCAGTGTCCTCGGCTTTAAGTGAAACAGCCTGCTGTCCAGATCTGAAAGAAGTCACTGGGCTGGAAAGGCATCTTTTGCTGCACAGTTCTTTTAATGGGGTCCATTGGACCCCACAGGTTCTCAGACACAATCTGTTTAATTGTTCCTAGACCTCTTATTAAAGTCCTGCAGTGCAACAGGGACAGGTAAGACGTGTATCTCTTTCTGCAGTTTATTTTTTGGATGGGGTTTGTTTGTCCTACCTAACATGTTGCTTTCAAGGGGCACTCCTTGGAATATTGCATGGTGAAGGCAGACAGCATTATCAGCATCCTTCTTCTGAGCTGTCACTGACCCTTGCTATAAATTCCTAAAGTAGCTGTGGTTGCTGAAAGTTGTGCCAGGAGGCTCTAGCTCTGCCAGTGGAGCCATCTGCAACCTCAGTTCTACAGCATTTGTAAAAAAAATACTTTTCCTATTACAAAAATGACATACTGTGCCAGGCAAGGTCCCCCAGGGTTCTTTACCTGCTTTGCAGAGTGGTTGTGCATGGCAAATATGTTGTGATTAATGAACCCATATGGAAATATTTCCTCTCCCATTGCACTTTATTGTGAAACACTGGCAGTGAATTATTGGGGACTGGGGAATCATTGCTCTTTGTCTACTTAGCTCTCTGCAATTTAGACACAAGAGGTAGAGGAGGAAGACACTTTCTGCTTTTACATGCTAGGGACTGAATTTCAGCCTAGGGTGGTATTATTTTTTGTCCTTTCAATTTTGGCCAAATTATTGCAGCCTGAAATGAGCATTTACACACATAATTACTGTCACTGACTTATAGGCACAATCAGATGATTAGACAGCTAAACACTCTGATTTGCGTCCACAATTAATTGCACCAGCAATTGATGTTAGGTGTGCAAATTAGCAGTTATTAAAATAAAAAGATGGTCTCATAAAATGCTTCATATATCAAAACACTTTTTTTCTGATCATGAAATAGAAAGAAGAAAAAAAAAATGAAAGTGCTTTCTTGTGGTGGCTTCCAAATATAGCTTAACACTGCAGCAATGAAACATTCTGTTTTATATATTATATGTATTATGTAATTCCACTTTTGACACCCTCACTGGAGTCTCATTGTCAGCAAACGACATAGATACACTCAGAGGTATCTATCTATATTCCTGTTTTAAACAGTTTTTATATTTTGGTCTTCTGGTGTTGTTTTTGTGGAAACCCACATTTTTATGTGAGTTCAAGTTGCGAGTCTTATACACAATTATTCCAGAAAGATATAGGAAGAAGTGATAAAGAGTCCTGCACTGGAAAATGTCTTAGGTTTGTTGTGGGGTAAACTGATGTCAATGAACCTAAAACAGCAGATCTGAGTGTTATTATTTTGGTTGTGATTGCATCCAGTCAACTACAGTCTTCTGCAAGTGCTTTACAAGTATACAAACACTGCTTATTCATGTCCCCAAAGAGCATTTAATTGACATGACAAGAGATGACAAGGAGTGGAGAATAGAGTTAGATCACCAGACAAAAAAGGAAAAGAGGAAGGAACAGAAAGTGTGGTAAAAATACAACCATCTAGCAAAGTTACTGCTTCATCTGATAAATCAAGATAGTCCATCAAAGTTTCTTATTTCACCAGAAGCGTAAAAACAAATAAAAAACCACCAACCCACTCACCCCAAACGACCCCTCCCCCCCCCAATTACTTAGTTCTGTGGAGAAAAGCTCAGATGTAACTGCGTTTCTTAGAGATTTTGCAGTTGGAAGAGTATGAAACCTTTTCTATGAGGATAGGCTCAGACAGTTAAGGTATTCAGACTGGAGAAGAGAAGGCTCCAGGAAGACCTTATTGAGACTTCCCAGTACCTAAAATTGGCCTACAAGAACACTGGAGATGGACTTTTTACAAGAGCATGTAGTGACAGAACAAGGGGGAATGGCTTCAAACTGAAACAGGGTAGGTTTAATTAGATATAAGGAAGAAATACTTCACTGGCAAGGTGGTGAGACATTGGAACTGGTTGCCCAGAGGAGCTGTGAATGCCCCATCCTTGGGGTATTCATGGCCAGGTTGCATGGAGCTTTGAACAACCTGGTCTAATGGAAGGTGTCTCTGCCCATGGCAGGGGACTGGAACTGGAAGAGCTTTAATGTCTGTTCCAACCCAAACCATTCTGTCAGTCTATGATTCTATGAAATGTACTAAGAAAAAGAAATAACAAAACTTTTTTTTTTTTTTTTTAAAAGACAGACCACTGCTTTGCTTGTCAGTGCTGATTTAAACAAGCTTACTATTCAGAATTAAGACAATGGAGTGCGAAGCAATACTTTATATATCACTGATAATCAGATGGCAACATATATATTGTTATTTGAAGTTTAATGTCTTTTTTTACCTCTGGAGAAAAAGGAGAATGCTTCATCATTTAATTGTTCCAATTTATTTCAGTGCATCACACAGCACAGTAGTCAGACCATCAAAGAAGCATAACTCTGAAGGATGTGAATCTGAGAAAAGATACTCTTTTTCCATTATATTAATTAGAGAAGGTAGTAAAGTAAAAAATGAACAGAAAAGCAGGCTAGTACTTGTACTGTCCACAACATGTGTTCAAGATGCAAGACAAATAGAAGTAAAAAATTACCTATATTTGTAGTTGTAGAAAAAATATATTTCTCTTCTAGGGAAAGAGACATTCATTCTGATCAGACAGTGGCTCTCCAGTATTTCCAAAATCAAGGGTGCTCATTTTGCTCCAGGTTCACATACCAGTCTTGAGGATGGTCAGCATAGACTAAGATACCTATATTTGAAATACTTCTGGTAACACGTCACTTACATGATTAGAACATGCTCAGTAGTGCAGTTAACTGAGATTGTGGTAGTGTAATTATATGATAATACCAAATATTTAGAGGAATGCTTTACATGTTTAAAGTGCTTTACAACTACTAGTTGATCAACTGGAATGAATGTAAATAATGTCACAGGATGCATTCCTCAGAAGCTGGCAGCTGACCAACCTAATACCTTCCTGTGGAAGAAAGGTATAACTTTCACTCAGCACACTCAAATCCAAGTGATATTTCACAAGCCTGTGATTGGGAGGAGTTGCCCTTCTGTTGTGTGAAGAAAATTCTCCTTTCTCCCTTATTCTTGGGAATGTGATATTTTGTCCTGAATTTGTGGATAAAAAAATCCCCAAACCTTCTCCCCAGGCCTTGCTCTTGTACAAGATAGGCAAGAAGGCCCCCAGAATACATTCCAAACAGGACACAATTCCTCAGAGTCAGATATTCTTGAAGAGAGTTGAGATGTCACTGGCACCTGGGCTAAAGGTTTCCAACCTGCCTACCGTTCATCTATTCTTTTATAAAAGGCTTTTGGTGAATATCCTGGTATCACTGGAACTGAAGAGGCTTTTGGCAGTGATTTAACAGAGCTTGAGTTGTAACCCAGTTTACTTCATAGTAGCTTGGTGTTGTTTATGCCCATTGCTTCTCTCTAAGAAATTATTTCAGAAGCTGCTCCATTATGCTTCACAGACACTATTCTTTTTTTCATACAGATAGCTGAGGCTTATAGTAAGTGGAACAGAGAAACCATATGTGAGTCCAGTCTGACTATGGCTCTGAGCATTTCTTGCCACAGATTTTCACCCTAATGAAATCATCCATCTGATGGTAATATATACAGCTCTAGAAAAAAGTCTTCAGTTTAGAAGTGTCAAAGGCTACATTGCTACCATGTGCTTTATCTAAAAAGTCCTTAGGATGATACACATGAATGAGAGACCATTTGCATTCTTTGGAAAAATGATATTATTCTGATTTCATGCCTCATGTAGTCCATTTTATTACAAGTGTTTAAGTCTGTAGAGGACATTTGCTTATGTTATCTAATCTAGTGAAACACTTGTGAGAAGATCAAAAGTCATTAATAGCTAGTTGCAACAGTCCTGGATGTTTATTCTGATGCCTAATTTGCCCCTATATCAAACACTATATTAAACAATTTAGCCATACCATGAACAATTTTTCTTTCTGTGTTTGAGGTGTGGAAAATGAAAATCACTACTGCAGAGCTAAAAAACAGTAGAATAAACAGCAATTCCGATAAGTGGTATTTTCGTCTGTTGCTTAGTTACCAGAGAAAACTTAACTGTATTTGTATCTCAACAATATTTGCCATGTTAAATAACAACAGATTGTTCTATTTTGCTTCTTATGTGCCTTTTTATTAGGTGTGCCTGAATACTTTAAAAAAAAAAAAAGGTTCTTTAGCAAGAGCACTTACTGCCTTAGCATGCTAATGCTTATTCTTTTTGTTCTCATGAAACAAACAAATCCCTTCCGTTTTAATTCCTTGTTCTAGGAAGGAACAATCAGCCAACTTTTAATTTTCCAATCAAATTATTTTTGATGAGACCATTAATTTTTAATGTGCAAAAGGAAACTGAAACACATTCTGTAGCACAGCAGTGACCAAAGCTTTTCCAACCAAGCAAGGTTCTGGCAATTTAACAGCAGTCAAAAGTCTGGACTTAATTTACTTTAAATTATGAGTGCAGCATCCTCATCTGTGACAGTGAGATGACATCCATGTGAGAACAGATCCCACTGGGGAATATTTCAGCATAAGAGATATATATTCAGCATAAAAGTCTTATTTCCAGAATATACATGCCCTACAAACATAAAAAAACAAAAGCCAACTCCATGTATTTAATTTTCCTTTGTAGTAATTAAGGTATCAGAGAAATATCTCCTTTACTTCCTTTAATACAAAGCAAGCACTTTATGCTCATAAACAAAATGATTACATCTGTTTCATTACTATCTATAAAGCATTCCCTGGCATCTTCCATGACTGGGTGATCCTTCTCAAATGGCCATGGGTCATATTACAGCAGCATTTTATGGTCATCTAAATTTTTATGGCCATCTGAATTTAGTTACTCTCTGAATTCCCCAAATGTAACCAATCATACCCAGTACTTTCCTTCCTTTCCTGACATGTGCAGGCTGCAGACTTCCAGTTTGTGAACCACTGGTATAGGGAGATGGCAGAACTAGGTAGGACTACGTTCAGGTTTAACAAGGAGAAGGCAGAGTGGTTTAAAGAAATGCCTGATGCACCCTGCTCCCCTACTAACTCCTCTCACCCACAGGTTACAGATGCTCAGCCCCACTGCTCAGGTTACAGTGGGATTCAACCTTACGTGAGGTCGAAGGCCAACTCCAGAAAATAAATCTTCATGTATTGGAAGAGAGGTGCAGCCTGGATGCTTGCATTGAATGGCACGGATGCTGGGCTGTCCCCTGCTAGCACCCCTCTATTTTTAGTGTGTTACTGTCCCTTCCTCTTCTCTGCACCCTGCTGATTGTCATAAGACAGGCAGCAAACCCTCTGCCTATGCATACAGTGGGGTGATATCCCCACACCACGCCCTCCATGTGCTGCCAGATCACATGGAAATACCCCTGAATGTTTGCCATTTAGTTTAGTCATTTCCATGTTTCTGTTTTCAAAACTGGGGTAAGCCCAGTATGCCTCCCAGGGCTCCCTGTCAGCCTGCAGGATCTGCTGCATCCCAATCAGCCTGTGAAGTCCCGTGCTGCCAGGCTGCCCCTGCCATGTCTGTGGTGCTCCTCCTTGGGTGAGCTTTCCCCTCTGCAGCTCTGTGGACCAAGGGCAGATGGAGCTTGATTGCCACGGACCTATCGGACAGGAGGCTGATGGTGCCATTGCTGGTGACAGGGGTGGCTTAACCTTGTCTTGAGGTGTGACACAGCCACTGATCGCAGGTCCTTTAGACGCTGCCTTGATACTTCTCAGAAGTAAACATTAGTGCATTTTTTGCACTATCAGCTATGGGCTAGAATTGAAAAGGAGAATGCAGAAGTGAAATTTTTTTTAAAAAATAATATCTGCAGTGTGCTGCTGAGGTCTATAGCTTTGTATTTCAGAGTTTCTTCACCAAGTGTTGACACTGGTACTGCAAAACAGCTTCTTTTCCTGTTTCAGTCAGAGGACAAGGCCATTTAGACGCGTTCAGCAGCACAACTAAAAAGTTTTACTACACTCTCATTTCCTGTATGGCACCGCACACCTGTGTGCTCTTTAACCACAGGCACTGCTTTATCAAAAGCTGATGAAATCACTTTGGGCCTCAGAGGTTCTCAGAGGTTCTCAGAGGTTACCCTGGTTTCCACCTGTGGGAAACACTGGAGTTTCTTATGTATCATCAAGGCTGCAGCCCTGGAAATGATGCCCATGTAAGATTAGACCCCTGAGGACAAGCAGCTTCCTGAGAGAGCAGAGATCTGCCCTGCTCTATGTCCTTAGAGAAGCTGAGGGCTTTCCTCCTGTGTTGAAAGGGTCCATACTGGCTTACTGAAGCAACAATACTCAACTGTTGGGAAAACATGGCTCTACTGGTAAACGTCAGGACACTCTAAAGAGCTCACTTAAAATCCTGATTCCCAGTCCGGTCTGTGACTGTCTCTTTTTGGTTTCCTCCTTCCATCCTTACACAATTTTGGGGGTAGCCAAAGAAGAAGAGTTAAGATTCCCAACCGGAGGTCGTTTACACTGACTTTCTTTGTCCTCTTCTTCTCCCTTCCTTTCCATGTCATATATTTCATTTCCTTCTAAGTCCGTCTGCCTATTAGTCACCCCAAAGTGCCCTTGGAAGTGAATCCTAGTTTGTCTCTGTGTCTCAGTCGGGAGAAGAATATTCAAGAAGAATAGGGAGCAGAAAAGCACAGAATTCTCCAAAGAGCTTCAGGCATTCCCTGGAAAGACAATTAGTCATGACCAAGGATCTGTACCATGCAGCTGTCACAGGAATATAATCATTATCATAGGCATCCTCACTTCACCAGCCCCTGGGGCTGCAACAGGACCTGAATTGTTTCCCTGTTCCTTCCCAGCTATGACAGAATTATTATGATAGCCCTTGGAAATGGTCCTGAGATTCCTGTCATGGGACTGTCAAGGAAGATGCACTTGTCTCCTGATCACTTTTTGTGACTGGCCTTGAAGAAAGGACCACTTGTAGAATTAGAGAGTGGGCACAACCGGAAAACAGTGCTTCTGGTTTCTCAGCTTGGGGTACCAGATCCATTTTCCAGCTCTCTGGAGAAGCAGCCAGGCAGCATCCCATCACCCTATAAAGATAAGACTGGGATAAGGCACCAAGAAACCTTTGTCTACCTTACCACTGCTTCCACAGGAGCAAAGCGTACAACAGCACACTCTGAAAACCAGTGTCCCATGGCTGGAGACCTTGCACTCTGGAGACAGGCTCTTCCCCTGAGTACCAGTGTTTATTATTCACACTGCTCCCAGGGAGATGCTCAAGCCCCTCTGGGACAGCTGAGTTTCTCCCAGCATCCATCTCTCAGCACATTTCCATAGGGACATGGGCTATTTATCGATCTGAACAGTTCACTGGGGAGGGTTCAACATGTAGATGGAGTAGCAGAGCAGCTGGTGAGGTAAATACCCTTGAGCATTCCTGCGCCAGTTCATGACTAGTTTTGTTAGAGAACCTTTTAGTGCCAAGCTCTCAACCTCATGGTCAAACTCACCATCTGGAAGAGGGAATACCTTCACACCAGTATTCACAACAACCCATGTCATTTGTTGCTTTCTCTGATGCCTTTGATAAATTAGGTAGATAAATCTGCCCACAGATTACACAGCATTCTAGTGTCAACTTTCATAGAACAACAGTAGGCAGCTCACAGAATCACAGAATATGCTGAGTTGGAAGGGATCCAAGTCTAGCCTTCAGCCCCACACAGGACCATCCCCAAGAGTCACACCATGTGCCTGAGAGAATCATCCAAATGCTTCTTGAACTCTGTCAGGCTTGGTGCTGTGACCACTTCCCTAGTGAGCCTGTTCCAGTGCCTGATGACCCTCGGGTGAAGAAACTGTCTCTAATATCCAGTCCGAAACTCCCCTGACACAACTTCAGGCCATTCCCTCAGGTCTTGCCACTGTTCACCACAGAGAAGAGATCGGTGTCTGCCCTTCCTCTTCTCCTCACAAGGAAGTTGTAACTGCAATGAGGTCTCCCCTCAGTCTCCTCTTCTCCAGGTTGAACAGACCAAGTCACCTTAGCTGCTCCTCATATGGATTCCCCTCAAGGCCCTTCACCACCTTTGTTGCCCTCCTTTGGACACTCTCTAATACCATAATATCTTTCTTATATTGCAAAGACCAAAACTGCACACAAAATTCAAAGTGAGGCCTTTGATCCAGGAAAGGAAAGAATTGCATTTTTAAGCAGAGGAGATGCCTGCAGTCTTTTGCAAAAGTATACCAGTGTCTTTTGCAAAAGTCAAGAGAAGCAACAGCAGTGCAAACACTAGAGAATCAGAATGGCTAGGGTAAAAGCTATATTTTATCCCCATAGACAAAATATAATGTGTTTCCTTCCATAAAAACATCTTTCTTTCATGACCACTGGTGTGTGCCAGGATGAATCTGGGTTGTGTCACTCTGGGGGCCTAGCATGTAATCTCACACTGTGAAACAGCAGGAGCTAGCTGCCTCCTCCAACCAGTAAAAATGAACTATTGCCAACCCTCCCCTTCCTTCCTCCAAAAAACCTTCCAAATTGCTTATAAGAGCTTTTGTAAAACCTGCCTGCTCTTTCTGGCTCAGAGAAAACACACAACTGAGAATTCTGTTTGGAAATACCTACACTGTAAATAACTTTTTATTCATCCTATTTATACAGCAGTCTATGCTTCAGCTTTTTCTTTTGAAGTATTCAGGGAAAGCCATGAGCTAATTCTCCAGTATAAAACTCCAAATAAATTGAATGGTCATTGTTTGGATGGAGCAATCCATAAGCACTCAAGAAGCAATGTAGGATTAGTCACTCATTAAGATATAGACAAACATTGCTCATGTGATCTTTATGTGATAGTCAAATGGTTGGCACACTGTTATTTAACAGGAATTCAGGCTAACTTCCTCTTATTGCTTACAAGCGGCCTGGACTAATGGAGAACGTTCTTTAAATGTTGCCTGCTTGAAGAATTTTATATAAGATTCAATTCAAAAGCAAAATTCAAAAGAAAATTTGCCAGCTAATAGCATTAGTAGGGCTGAACAGCATCTCACAAAGAAATGGTCCTGAACACCATGCTGAATACTGCACCATGCACTATATCTGTGTGCTTTACAAATGTAGTACTCAGAAATCTTAGCAATAAAATTTCTGGCCTGGGTTTTGCTTAGGGGAAAGGCTCTAGGGCAAATGACAGCATTTTCGTTTCAGCCTTTCTTCAACTCCCACAGGGTCAGATTCAAAGGGTGTCAGTGAGAAAAGTACCTGGAGGAATCCAGAGGGAATTCTGCCAACTTACAGTTGCCCAGTTTGCCCCTTATCAATACATAAAAAAAAAAGATGAAGCAATATTAGAGGTGACATGCTGGCAGCAACATACAAGCCAAAGCAGAAAATAACATGAGCTGGCAAGACAGCAATTTCATTTAGGACTTGAAAGCAAACTGTGGTTGTTAGAGAGCTACAGTTTTTGTCTAACTGGAGTTCTCAGTTCCAATATTAGTTCCATCTTAAAAAATAGCTCAAAATCCAAAAAGCACTGAATGATAGTAAAATACCTTCGATAAAAATGCTTCAACTAATGGCTTGTGTCAAAGGACAAGTATTTATAAAAAATTATCAGACTAAGTCTGAATTCAACAAAAACTTTGTTTGCAAACTTATTCAGAAAAGAATCAGAGATAATACAGGCATGAAACAAGAATTAAGAAAGATTTTTTTGCTGTGGCCAGAACTCCCTGGACAAACGGAAGGAAAACCTAACTATTTATTTTGAGAAAGACAACCTAAGGGACAGACAAACACAATGGCCATTGAAAGAGGCAGCACAAAATATCATGGGTGTCAGAGCCTTATACACATATTATGTGTTACCTATTAGCAAAGAAAAGATTAGTTTACTTGCAGCAGGAACAACTCCAATGGCATGTCTATTTAAGAAAAAAATTACTTTAGAAAAAATTTATATGACCTCTATGAGTTAGTTAACATGGGCAGTTACCTCTATTTAATTAAAAATACGTATTCAGAATTGTTGATTTAGAGCACTTAAATTCTTGACATACAGACAGCTTGCTTTAGCTTTTAAGAGACGGTCTAAGGTAAACGGAAACAAGCCAGTAACACTGACTGATTCTCCACCTGAAGGTTTGAAAGAGTTCAGCTAAGGTTTGGCCCATGAACACCTTTTTAATATGATTTTTAGCTGTGTGTAAGATCAGTTTTGCAACACAAAACATAACCATATTTGCATACATATACATATGTATAAGCCTGTCATTCCCCTGCAGTTTAGACATCTTATTCCAGCAGAGAAGGATATAGCATGTGATAGAAGGCTTGTAAAACTTAGGAGACCATATTGTTGAAATGCTACAAATATAACACAAAATCTGTGGGCCAAAATCCCAAATTGTTATATATATATGCATGCATAAACAAAGAATGACACTTTCAGTATCATGTCTGAATTCACTGCCACCCTAAAAATCAGTAAAATTAAGAGGTCGATGTAGCACAGGAATGTGTTCAAGGTGATGAAACTGGACAGGGGCTTGCCATGAACAACAGGGCAATCTTCTCACCACGATGAGCCTTCCAGAGTTGGAAGGCTCTTTTGGGACTTGTGAAGGGAACACTTGCTCCCCACAAAGCATCTGGCACTATCCCTTTGTTCCGGGGCAGAAAACATCCCCCAGTGCTAGTTCCCCAAAACACAATGAAGTTTAAAAAAGGTAGTTCTGAAAGTTATCCAAATCCTACTTTGGCCATGGTATATCCACTGAAACTAGCAAAGAGCGTGATCTGCTTCACCCTTCCATTGCAATCTTAATCACAGAATGACTGAGGTTGGAATGGGCCTCTAGAGGTCATCTGATCAAGGAGAGTCATCACCTAGAGTGGGTTGCCCAGGAGCATGTCCAGACAGCTTTTGGATATTTCTAAGGATGCAGACTCCACAACTTCCCTGAGCAACTTGTGCCAGTGCTCCATGACCTGTCAGTCAAAGAGTGTTTCCTGATGTCAGATGGAACCTCCTGAGTTTCAGTGTGTGCCCATCACCTCTAGTCCCATCACTGGGCAACACTGAAAGGAGCCTGGCTCCATCCTCTTTGCACCGTCCTTCCAGAAATGTAAGATCGTCCCTGAGCCAACTCTTCTTTGTGCTAAACAGTCTCAGTTATTGCCTTTCCTCAGAAGAGGGATGCTCCTGTCCTTTAAGTATGTTAGTGGTCCTGAGTTGGACTCTCTTCAGGATCTCTACATCTCTCTTGTTCTGGGGAGAGCAGAACAGGACACAGCAGGCCTCACCAGTGCCGAGTAAAGAAATAGGATCACCTCCCTCAACCTGGCCTGTAGGCAGGACTTGGTCTAATGCAGCCCAGGACACCATTAGTCTGCTTTGTGGCAAGGGCACATTGCTGGCTGAGGTTCAGCTGTCCACCAGGACCCACAGGTCCTTTTCTGACAAGATGTTTTCCCGCAGGTCAGACCCCAGTATATATTGGTGCGTGGGGTTGTTCCACCCCAGGTGCAGGACTTTGTACTCTCCTTGTTGAACTTAGTGAGGTTCTTGTTAGCCCATTTCTCCAGCCTGTAGAGGTCCCTCTGGATGGCAACACAACCCTCTGGCATATCAGCCATTCCTCCCAGGTTTGTGATGTTAGCAAACTTGCCGAGGATACACTTTGACCCATCACCCAGATCACGTAACACTTCAAGATGTTAAACAGGACCAGAGGCAGCATTGACTCCTGGGGTTCGCTGTTATTTACTGCTCTCCAGCTACATTTCATGCTACTGTTACAACCTTTTGAGTTCAGCTGTTCAGTCAGTTTTCAATCCACCTCACTTACTGCTTCTTCAGGCCATACTTCACCAGATTCTCTTCAAGGATCTTACGGGAGAGTTTCAAAAGCCCTGCTCAAGTACAGGTAGAAAATATCCACTGCTCTCCCCTCACCTACCAGACCAGCCATTTCGTCATGGAAGGTTAATATAAAACCAAGAAGAGATCAGTATGGTGGGAATTGTGGTCAGGTTTATAAGTACAGCATCGGTGAAAAAAATGAAAGCTTACAAGTAAATAAAATATTAAAAAAATATGTTTAGCAAACAGATAGATCTTTTAACTATCCACGCCTGCCACTGAAAATCCCTTAGACATATGACAGATGCCAGAGCTGGAATTCCTTATTCAGGCTGACACCCCACCTCCAAGATGCCACGTGCTACAAATCTGATTCTTGGCCTAGACTTTACAAACTATGACTTTTTCAAGGAATATATGATACATGTCTTCCTAGCTCCTTGCACAGTGAATGAAAAAGCTCTCAAAATTCTAAGTGCAAGTGAAGTTATATATAATGTTAATAATGATACTGTTAATAACAATAATTATAAGGTTGTTTGGCATTATTTGCTTAAATTGAAAGCCATTCATATTAATACAGACAGCAAATTGCATGAACTTCCTTTAACCTCTGTAAACCATTAAGAAATTCAGTTTTTTTGTCTAATTACTGTTGCAATTCAGGGGCCTTTCTGCCTTCTGTGTCAGCTAGGTAAAATACCAGTCTCCCTGACATTTCCTTCCTCTGTGGATCCCAGTCCTCCAAGTGCAGAACTGGGTTTTCCACATTTGTGATCGCTCTGAATTTAAGAAGTATTTGAGGTGAAGGTGGATAGGGATGTAAGTGTGCCTGATAAAGGAGGTAATAAAAGCTATGAACTGCTCTTCTCAGCTTTTCAAGAGCACAATTAAGAACTTGCTTTATCTGCTGGTATAGGTGAGACCAGAAGCTAAAAGAGCTTGGGGAAGCAGGAATAAGTAATTTTTGCATTTACTTTTTTTTTTTTTTTCCTATGGAGAATATTTTGAAGACAAGCTTTCCCTTTTTAGACCTATCAATTTCCCTTCTAACAGCAATCTGTCTGATTGCTGCTGGCTCCCAGGCCACACATATGCCCTTGGTTTCCAGAAGAAATTAAAAAAGAGGGAATATAACTCCGAAGACTGCTTCTATGCACAGAAATTTGCATGTATAGGGAGGGTAAAGAAAAGACTCAGGGATACACTGAACAGCTCCTTCCGGGTGCTCTGAAGGAAAAAAATGGACCTATGATGCGTTAAGAGTGTGGAAGACTATTCAGGTGGCTTCCCCACACTCAGAGCCATGGCTGGGCCCTGTGGGTCCTTTAGCACTTGCACCATATTCCTGGAATTTTCAGCCTTCCATGCTCTGCAGCCAAATAAATTTCTTAGGTCTAGGAAGATTGCTAAAGCTAACTCTAGTAAAGACCTGGGTATTAGTTTTCAAAGATGCATATCATTTCCTACAGCTAAAGGCAGCCATTTAGTTTTGGCAGATGTTATTTTATTTGTTCAGGCTGAAAGGTCACTATAATTCTGCCAACTTTATTTTCTGTATTTAAAATGTCACCCCAAACAGGTAGCTAAGGTAACACATTTGCTTTCTACATGTCTTTTACCATTTTTCATGTCAGAGAAGGTCTTTTATGTCTTAGGAATCCTAATTAAATTTGAGAACTTGTCTTTGAAAAAAACACAGGAAGGAAGTGAAGCACCTTTTTAAGATGATTGTCTCAGTTCCAAGGGTGCTCGATTACACTGTTTTTCTATGGGCTTTGACATATTTGCTTCTGGCAGCATTTCTTTGCTCTCTCAAAGCACCTCTTCATGCAAGAAGGCAATTATAATGATCTGAAAAGTTTCCTGCTACTGTCCTCAATTTCTGTGCTGATATTTACTTGTGTCTCCCGTTTGCACCTACAGAGATCCGTGACAAATGTAACCTGTGCTTTGAAGGCCATTTCAAAAAAAGCAATTAAAGCCATGGCTATAGGGAAGCCCACATTGATCTACCTGTAGACACCCACCCTCCACAAATCCTGGTTGTGCAAATCAACTCTCTCCTTCATGCCAGCTCCTGAACACGGCTGAATCTGCGCTAAGTTATTTCAACATGTCGTGCAGGTCAAGAACTACCCATGTTTTTCTCATTTAATTTTGGTTAATTTTTCTGTCATCTTGGCATGCTGAAATGGCTCCATGAGGATTACAGAGCACTAGAACCACAGCGAGAGGCAAGAGAACAGTAAGCCATGGGCAGACAAAGGCAGGAGGAAGGTGGAACCACATCATTCATAACTTGGAAGGAGTCCTACTGCCATGGTAGGGCAAATTCATTTATTGGAAAGACCTCAGTGACTCCAAGGATGCACTTTGGCTTTGCCATGTTTCCCCAGGGAATACTTCGATTCTTTTTCTAATTAGAAACCCCCTACCTTTTACTGACATTTGAAACACAGGTATCTAAATGCATTTGAACTGGTGTGTTGGTCAAATATGGTTAACTGTACTCCAGAGAATCCCATCTGCTTATTAACTACCTTATACTAGGCACATAACAGTAATAAAGATCTCTTTGGTGCATTGATTAATCCAATGCACTACAATTTTTATTTTTTTTTTTAAACTGAAGAATTAAAGCTCTTATTTTGTGGCATAAATGACTTGAGAGGAAGATAAAAACATTCTGGTATTAAGATATATTTATGAATGGTTTTCTTCGAACATTCTGTTTTTCCATCTTGTCCTTGTCAAGATGGACATGAAAGCAAAAAGACCAAAAAAACCTCTACAAAAGAATACTTATTTTCATTTTAAAATACAATAGTGATCAATGCTATCTCTAAGGCACTGTGATTCTTTCTTCCGTATTGTTGTGCATGTTCTAAACCAAACTGCAGATTGACATGATATACTTGAGAAGCACTGAGACCCTAGGTCAAGACAAAGACCATCATTCACTCTTTTAATTTGCTTTTGAAAAAGACTGCAGAAAGGCTGTTCCTTTTGTACTGACTATTTAAGTATTTTCACAAATGTGTTTTTATCTTTTTCTTTTTTTTTCCCCTTCCTGACCACATAGTTTGAACATACAGGTCAATGTGACCTTACAACTTCCTAGGGGAAAATTAGTTGCAGAGAGATGACGGCAAGCAAGGAAAAAGACACTGACAAAAAAACAGTGGGTTTTCTGCAAAACACATTTACTGTTTCTTGGCAGTCTCTGCCCTTAACTCCCACCTTTGCTTTAGTAGCATCTGCTCTGATTTTCTTATCTTGCACTGAGTAGTCCAACCAGAATTTCATTATTTGGAAAGTACATTCCATTCACTAATGTGTATCTGATTAAACTTGGCTCCAGATTACCTTAAGTTAGAAGCACATTATAGCTACATCTTCACAGAACGCTAAAACATCCCACTTCCCAGAAACCATTGGCAGAGGCCCAGCTCTTACTGAAATCACCAGGACTGAGACCTCTACCTTCCTTTAAATATTGAGGCAGATCAATAAAATCGGACAGACTCAGGATTACACATACAGACATACACAGACATGCTTGGACATGCCCCATGTATACACACTCACAGGCTATACCATACTATTATACATCTGCTGGACACTCTAAAGGATTCTGTGACCAAACCTTTTTTTTTCTCAGAAGCAGACCAAGATTCAACAAAATCATTTGAGGGAAATGAAGGCAAAGAACTGAGCCAATGTCAGTCAAAGCTCTCCCAGGTAAATCCACCAAAATGGTAAATCCAGAATGGTCAGACAAAAGCGAAGCTGTTTCTCATGCCAGCCCACCAGGCGGGGTGCAATTCCCCCTGCGGTCCCTAGGCTCCTGTGCTACTTCCCTGGACTGAACAGAGTCAGTGGTACCTTCCTTGTGCTACAATCCACTGTCTGGCTCTGAATGTGTCTGCTACACCTCAATGCCTGCAGGGGTGAATCTGGCATTCAGCATTAAGCTGCTATAGCTAGGCTTAGGCCACTCTGTCTAAGAGTAGATTAAAGAGAAGTGAACCTGGTCTCTGCTATTGAAACGGAAAAGCAAATAAACAAACAAACAAAAAATGCCCTGAATAAGCCAGTCCAAATCCCTTCGTTTAGCTGGCTTTCAACATTGTTTTTTTCACACTCTGGGACTTCAGTATATCAAGCAGGCCTGGAAGCTGATGAAACAAATTTCAGCACTCTGGGAATCAGGCCTGTGTTTGCAACAGGTGGACCTTAACTAGACACAGGGAGTGCCAGAAGTCATAAAGAAGACTGATGATCCTCTTGAGACCTCCAAATTAATTTTAATGAACTGAGGAATTTGACTAAGCTCCTGTTAAGCTTTTCACATTCGAAACTGCTGTTTCAAGGCAAACCTGTGTGGTTTCATCCATCTCTAGCATCCTCATTTGATTTGAACCATATCCTGATGACAAAGGGAAATACTTCAAGCAGGAGGGAGGAAATGCTCTAAACAATTAGCCTCAGGAGTGAGGAAAATGCAGCCCTAGTTCTCATTCTAGGTATCTCTCATAAGCGTGCAGAATCACTTAAGTGGAGATAGGCTAACAACATATGTGGAACAAAAGATAAGGCAGAGGTCCACAAAAATCAAGTGTACTCATACAGTTGAATGTAACTCAATCTAAGTACCTACAGCCAGAGTCTTAGGAAAATCTTGACTACTCCTCTGAGGAGCAAACAACTGGTGGTATCTCCCCTTTCATCCATAAGGAACACCAGAACTATGGTAATTACTATGGTAATGCCCAGAGTTGCTATCACACTGGCCCAGCTAAATGGCTCAGTATCTTCTCCTGTTCTGATCCATGTGGGATGCACCAAAATTTACATGCCTACTATGACTCAGTCACTCCTGCACACAAAATGGTCCTTGGTCCTCCATTCTATTTTTCTGGCCCAAACACATCTAGTGATCAAAAGCAGAGTGTGCTCTCATTGCAAACCTTTCTGTGACCTTCTGGCTCTCTCACTCCCAAGAGATGTGAGACTGGGGCTTGGATTCCCCAGGAAGCCCATACATGTCCCCAGCCACACTGTAGGCTGGTCCAGTTACTATTTCTATAGTTTTTAGACAATTACCAAGAACCAGCAGCTAATTTTTAGCATCCAGTAGGTAACCGAAAGCACATGAGATTTTAGATACCTCCTCAGTAGTTCCCCTTAAGTATTCTCCTGTACCAAAGGTAACACAAGATGGTCCATTCATTCTAAAGCAATATAGTAGCTTTATCTCCTTTCACGTCTCTTGTCATCTGTATATGGGAATGGTACTGTTCAGTAACATTGTAGGTATATTTGGAGGCTAATTAAATTAGGATCTGCAAAATACTAGCTCCCTGGGAAGGCAGGTGCTATATAAGTGAAAGATATTATATTTAAAATGTCATGGTAAGGGAAACTTTTTTTCCAGAAGACTATCTCACAGAAATCCTCGATGAGTTTTAAAGCTGAAATTTCATTAACAGGTTGTCAACACCAGCCCATCCTCCCCAAACCCTCTCTTTTTCCTCCCACTCTTTCCCCAAAACACCAGCCATCTCGAAGCATCTAGAATGGCAAAGTAAAACCTGGCATTTTTGAAAAGAGTATCAAAGTAAGCAACAGGAAGCTTATTTCTTTCTGGGGCTAAAAATGCTTCCCTGTCTCACACACACAATTACCTTATACACAAACACAGATATGAACACACTTGCAGAATTCATATGCATATGCTTGATAGATAAATTTAAGCACACAAATACAGTTACAGGTTAAATGAAGCAAACTACTGTTTTAGCAGCAGAGAAATGAGTGGGGACTTCTACCCACCTTGTTCCTCAATTTTGAAGTATTTTTAAGCCTCATTTTCTACTCAGTAAATTAATGAGTCACCAGAGGAGTGGTTCCAGTTCTTCTAGAATGGCTAGATGCAAGTAAGGCCTCTACCAACTAAATTTTGACAAGGAAAATAATCATTTCACAGTAGATACTGATTCTAAATCAAAATTGCATGATTCCTCTCACATTTCAGGAAATAATAGCGCTGCGTCCATTCCAAAATAGTCATAGTAATCTCAGATAATTTCTAATAAAGACTGCTACCCTCCATCTGTATCACGAGGCACTATTTTCTCCCTTGCCTCTTCTTGTACACTACAGCTTCCAGTGGTTATTAAATGCATCCTGGCCAGCCATTCTTTTAAATTAGCATTCCCCAGAAGATACAATATTCTCCTGAATTCCCCCAAGAACCATTGTAGCTGTAATCTGCACTTAATATTGAATTTGCACCAGAGAAATTCATTAGCTATGAATGGTATAAAATTTCCCTTATGCATGTTTTCATTTCATTCTTCCAAAACCACCATAGTCTTTGGCTGCAGCAAGCAAATTTGGCCTCTTCCCAGTAAAATCAATTGCTAATGCACATACTGAAAAAAGTCCTATGTATTCAAAAATGATAAATTACAGCTTGGATCCAGAGATTGTATCCTGCTGAATATCTTTTTAGGTTAAAAGTTAAAAAAACTCTGTTTGTTACATGCCTTCATAATACTAATTCCACTTATATTCTTGGCAAAATCGGGGAATATGATATAGAACTGTCATAATAGTTATGGGTTACAATTCTAAAATCAGAGCTACATGGATGCTGGACAGATTTGAAACATTTAAATATTTCTCCATCCAACAGTAAGTTGAATATTTAAGTCGTGGAGACAAACCTGTTGTGGCTTTATATACATACAAAATAGAAAATAACACTCTATATACACACAAACACACGAAAATATTGTGTGTTTTTTAAAAATTTTATGTTAATACTTGATGCTAGGACATGTTCATCCACAACAGCTAGCAAAACTAGTTCTTTAAAAGGCTTGCAATATTGTAATCAATTATCACTCTTTCATCTCATATATCTTTGAGATCCCAACAAATAGGAAAGAACCTGAAAAATTCGTCATGCAAAACAAACTGAGAAGTGGAGAAGGGTAGACTGACTTGAGCACTGCAGCATGCACGAACTAAATAGTTTGTCACTGCTTATCTTAAATGTCATGAAATCTTGAAAAAGGGCTTTCTCTTTTACAGATTTTTCCCATAAGGAATGTGGCTACATACAGTATAATTCATTGAATTGTTTAGTTGGAAAAAACCTTTAGGGTCATCAAGTTCGACCACTAACCTAGTACTGCCAAGTCTACCACTAAACCATGTCCCCAAGTGCCACATGTAGACATATTTTAAATACCTCCAGGAAAGGTGACTCCACCTGTTCCCTGGGCAGCCTGTTTCAATGCTTGATAACCCTTTCAGTGAAGAAATTTTTCCTAATGTTTAATCTAAACCTTTCCCAGTGCAACTTGAGGCGACTAGCTCTTGTCCCATCCCGTGTTGACTGGAAGAAGGGACTGACCCCCACCTTGCAAGAACTTTCTTTCAGGTTTCTTTGCAGCTGTAGAGAGCTATAAAGTCCCCCTGGGCTTCCTTTTTCTCCAGGCTAAACAGGCCCAATTCCCTCAGCTGTTCCTCATTAAGACTTGTGCTCCAGCCCCTTGACTTGCTTCCTTGTTCTCTGGACATGCTCCAGCAGCTCAAAGTCTTCCTTGTACAGGGGGGCCAAAAACTGAACACAATATTTTGAGGAACAGCCTCACCAGTGCTGAATACAGGGGGAATTATAGTAGCATGACTACATACAGAAAATCTCCAGCCCTTCATTTTAAATGACACAAAAAATCCTTTAGTTGTATAAAAGTTGTATTAAAGAATGACTGTGCATTAACAGAACCACTGGAAGCAGTTATCACTGCAATCTAGGATTCTTGACAGTTAAATTACAACATCTGACATAAACGGGGATAGGATGCTTCAACACTTGATATTGTGCCTTTTGGAGTGAACAGGCTCAGAAAATATATTGGTTCCCTTGTATAATAAAAAGGCTTATTTAAAATTCACTCATTAATTTGGACAGGCAAATTCCCACACTTTTTCCTGAATGCGGTGCTCCTGAATTATTACATTGAATTAAAACCTTTCTTAAAATCACATGCAATGAAGGTATAGAATCAAAATGAACAATGCTTTTCTAAAATGCAATCATTCATGAAGATTAAGGGGGTTCAACTATATTACTACATATGTTATTATATGTACTACAAGGAATACAGAGTAGATGTGTCAGGGATTTGGAGCAGCTACATTACCTTTCTTTTTGTCCTTAGCATAGGCTTCTCTGGGCCATGTAAATCAGACCCAAACTGTGGCTATCCTAGAGTTAAGATCTATTAATGCACTGTATGGCTGCTGCCTTTCAGAGGTCAAGTAATCTTAACTGAAATCACCAGGAGCTACAGAAGCTCAGTACCTCTTTCAAATAATTTTTGCTCAAGTGTTTTTATTTGAAAAAAAATGGACACAGGTTATCTATATGCAAAATAATAGGCCAAAGACCTACTTTACTTTACAAAGATTTCCTATATCTGTAGCAGTTCCACTCATACCAGTACAACTACACCAATAAGCTCATGTATAGCAGGGTAAAAGTAGAATTACATCCCACTTCCAAAACTTCTCTCCTATTTTAAACTTATTTGTATACTCCTGAGTTATTTTTTTGAGTGAAACTTGCCTTATCCTCTCCATAATTTCTGTACCACTAAGTCCTAAAATGACATTACTAAGCCCAAATTAAACAAAAGTGCTGTTTCGGCAATCATTAGTATACCCTGAGGATCTTTATACCTCAATGGGGAATGAATCTACGATCTTTCAAAGTTTGTCTTCCTGGTTTGTATCTACTATTAATATCCTGAATTTTCATTCAAATACAATTATAGTGATGTGACTTCCTCATAATGCATTTGATTAGTCTTCTAGTCCACATAAATGTCTAGTGCTGCCAATAGGTTTGATGGTTCACAATACCAACTTCAATTATATATTTTTCAGTTTATAAATGAAATATATCAGCTATAAAGGCAGTGGATTAAGGGCAGTACTGGAATAATCCTCCCTTGCACTCCTCAAGCTCCTCCAGTCAATACATAGTCAGACTGAAAATTCAGATAGCAGTAATGAAAATATTGTTTGAACTAGAGTACCTCTATTTTGTTTTGTTATACCCTGGAGCTTATATACTCCACCTGCAAGCAAGAAAACATGGTAAAGGGTGGATTTGCCAGTTGCCTTTTCTATTAAAAATGTCAAGTTCACATTTTCAACTATTGCCTTCAATTCTAAGGCAGTAGTTAAAATACTTGTGGGGTGGAAAAAACATACCTGGGCCAATTTTTCTATGTTTGGTTTACAGGAAAAGCATGAGATATACTGCAGTTTTTTTCACGTGTCCATGTCATGTAGCTTTTCTGTGTATTCAGATCTTAATGATATCAGGTATTAGCTTTACAGTACAGACCAATTGATTTATTCATCAAGTTCATAAATTCTTTTCAGACTATACTCTTAGGTGCTCTTCCTTAGGGGAAAAAAAAAAAAGATGCATAGATAATTTTATTAGCTTGCTGGTGTTTGTTGGTTTGGTTTTGGGTGTTTTTGTTGTCAGAAATTTCATTTGCCCTGCATGTTCCAGACAAGAAAACCTCTGTGAGAATAATTATAACTAAATCAAATTTTATTAAATTATTGTTTGTTCTGGATTTAGGACCATGTGTATTTCATTTCACTGACACCCAATTTGGGTTTTTTTCATGTCTTTGTTTTATACAAATATTTGAGCTGAGTACCCAGCTGTTGCACCCAGAACATACACCAAGGACTGTCCTGTTGATTAGACTGTTTAATCTGCCTGCCTTGACTCAGAAGCCACTGATGAACTCTTCCTTCTTCAGAGTGAAATTCACACATGCAGATATGTCAGTTTTCTTGATGTGTGCTGAATCTTGAAAGTTGAAATACTTTGCAGATAAACTTCAGAAGTTTTTGTGGTGGCTAATGAGGACGTTATTTGCTGAAAATGTGAAGAGCTCATGCACTTGAGTGAGCTGGTAGAGTTTTCTCTTCCAAAACACATTATTTTTGTACAAGTCTGTATAAATTTGCGTTGCCACAAACCATCCAATAAAGTTCTGTGTTTACCCAACCAACTGAACCTTATTACTGTTCCCTGTCTCATAGTGCACCTCACCAGGCTTTTAGTCTTCATGTCTTGGCACCTACATGTACTTGTATATCATCAGCCCTTGTACAATGCCCTGGAGAAAGCTAGTAATTGACCTACTTCCATACTGACCATAAGCCAACTATAGCTCCTCTTTGTTTCCCTCAATCTGTTTATAGTCTATAACCCTGCTTTTTTTGGGCCAGCCTACCTTGAATACTTAATTTCTTTAGATACCTTTGACAAAGTCATATGAAGATCATAGGGGCATAGCTGGATTTGTCCTTCTTCTTGGTGCTGTAGCACTGAGATGGCAGACCTGGTTTCTGACAAGCCTAGAAAGAGTCAGTCCGATAATAGAAAAGATCAACGAAGATTCATACAGGAAAGTGGAGGGTTTCTTTTGTGTCCTCCTCAGCATGCCCTCTACAAAAGTTCCTTGCTGCTTATCCCTCCAGTAATAGTTATCTGCCTGCCCTAGACAGCCTCCTACTATGACAAATGTCAGACATGGAATTGTGCTAGAGACCTTTGGCAGTGTTTTCAAGAGCCAAGATAAAGATCTGGCTGACATAACACTTTCTGCTATTTTAATGACAGATTTAAATTCTATCAGATGAGTAAGATTAGATTTTTTTCGTCACGGCAGCTGGACTGATTTGCATCTATTGTATCCTGCTCAGTTTAGTGTTTTATAGGCTCTGCTTTGTTTTTATCAGCTATTGTACCAGATCCTAATTTAAGGTCAATGGTTTATGCTCCTCAAGTCACCCTGTAATATTCTTTTTAAGAGAAGTGTAGTACTTGTTACACACCAGGGCTGTAGATAAGTAGGACTCCAGCGTGAAGCTACATTTTTATCAGCAGCTCAACCACCTCCTTCTCAAACATCCCTGTAATTCCTGCATGAACAGTGGCCAGGCCCACTATCTAATAGCAGTTTATTCTCCTGCTTGATTTTTGAACATCTCATCTCTCCTTATGCCTAGATCTCAATTGCAAAAATGGAGTGCTATAGTAGGAGAATATGCCTCATCTATTATGACAGGCACTAATGCAAAGTCATAATCAAGCTACTTTGAAATTACATTTCAAATATGTCTTACTCTGACTCGGGGCTTTGACTGTAGCAATGAAGAAAGAATTGCACTCCATCTCTCCACTGGGTGCGGGAAAACATCCTTCGAAGATGCATTTGCAGCCAAGGCAAGATGCTGGGCTTGTGGAGCAGGAAATGCAGACTACCTGGCAGAACTGAGAAATTTCTTGTTTTCCTGTTTTTTTCTTACTTCTCTGTGTGTTTAGAGGTAAAACACCTGGGACCAGATTTAAGGGGAGGAAGTAAGGTCAGCTTGTGGGCCATTATCGCCTGAGAAGCACTGAGGGTGGAAGAACTTGCTTCCCTCTGCACCACAGCACTTTGGCAAAGCACATAGTGTTGTGGGGAGGCAGGACATCTGTGTCACACTCTCTTCATGTGACACTGTGTAATTCTGGGAGATTGTTACCTTACAGATAGAAATGTTGGGAAAGGAAGCATTTTGTGGTGGCTGGTGCAGTTGGTGTAGTAGATATCGGCTGGTTTTTCCTTTGGTCTCTTCTGGACTGTTACATCTATTACATGGTTGGCTGTGTTTGCAGGCACCAGGCTCAATGATCCATGAACTGTCATCCACTCCTGTGGGGAATAATTGGGGATAACAGTAACAAAATCTCTGCTGTTTTAGAGAATTTGGGAGTCTTGTTCCTCATTTCCCCTGTGTTCTGCAAGAGTTGCTGTGAATTCTTTAGCTTCCCCAGCTTTCAGAGGTGTTAAAAGGTTTGCTGGGCTTGCAGACCTGTCTGGGAGCTCAGAGACATTGAAAAATAGCAACAGAATGGCTCAATGAAAGAACAAAGGGCTGCAAGCCAGAATCTGTCCTTTGCCAGATGGTCATCTTAATAATAATTTGCATAAATGTAGCATTAGGAATTTGTACTTTGGCCTCTGAAGTGGATACATATCATTGAAATGTTTTACAAATGAGAAACTGAGGATTGAAAAGGTGCATTCAGCGGCCAACACATTGCTAAACATGTATATGAGTAATGCCAAGAATTTTTACACACAGGTTATGCAGAAAAGGTCTTAGTGGCTACATTGCATTATGGAGATCCGTGGAGTAAACTGTGATGTTCAAAGAAAGCACAATATGTTTCAGCAGCCACACTATAAACCTGAGCTACAGGAGATTCCTGACTTTAGACCTAAAGATCTGTATGACTGCTTTCAGGTATTAGAGTTTGCTGCATGGCTTATGATAAAGGATGCTGCCTTTCAGTCAAGAGCTACAGCCAAGCATTATGGTAGATTTCAGCATTACACTGAACCAGAGGATGTGCTTTACCCAGTGTGCCTCAACAGGTTGGTAGATTTTTGTCAATATGTTCAGCTTGCACATTCTGTGGAGAGATAAAAGCTTGTTTCTGCCCATGCTGCAAGCACTCATCAGCTTAGTTTGCCTATACTCGAAGGCAGAAAAGAGAGGCCCATGACCATATAACCTTGGGCTTGGAATTAAGCAGATAAGCACATCTTCCCTAAATTTTATCAAGCGAGGTAGCAATATGGATGCATGATTTTCTCCTTCTCTAATTATGCATTTACATCTGCTCTAAAACACAAAGAGTAAGCCTATCTTCAATCTAGTCCTTCTACAGTAATCTCTCAGCAGACTTTAGAGTTTCATCCTTCTCATTTGATAGTGAATATAATTTTGAAAGCATTCAGAACTATGGCCTTAAAGTGCTACTCAGTGAAACATCCTGCCAAGAACACTGCAAAACATCTAAACCCAAAGTGCTCTTCGCTTTTGCTCTGTTATGTTCATTTGTCCCTCAGCATTCAAGTACGATTTGATACTAAGGATGCTTTAATAGGGATTTAGGGCACTATTTCTGAACCAAAGGGTCACAAATGCAGAAGGACAGTGAAAATAAATCAGGGTGACTTGAAGTACTGTAGATTTTATTATATTATAAAGCAGAGAGAATGCTGTTTTTCAATTCTGCACATATATCCTAGCCATTCAAGGTCAAATAATCTGTTAACCTCCCCAAACAGACACATGAACATAAGCTTATATATCCTTCTTGCTACTGTGGATATATTCTTTGTTCTTACATTTACAATAAGTGGAAAGAAATCATAAAAAATTGATTAAGACTTTGCCAAATTGAAAAGCTTTGGAACACTGTTCCAATTTATTTTTTAAGAAGAAAAAGGCCTGGAAATATTTAATCCTCAAACAGCTGCTGAAAATGGTGAGTTAATAGGAAAGACTTTTCTTTGAAAAAAACCCCAGGCTTAAATAACAACACGTGGACATAATAATCACTTTTATACTTTGGGAAAAAAAATCATAAAAATATTGATGCTCTAAATATTGTAGATATAAAAGCCTCAGTAAGTACAGCCTAACAGTGATATACTGCTATTTATGCTAGTGGGATGTATCCTAAATAATTTACTGAGTACGCTGAGAAAAAAAAAAAAGGCATCAAACAAGGTAAGCAGAAATTTTTCTCACACGACATGTCCAACCAGTTGGCCCCACTTCAGCTCTGAAGTGCCTGCACATTCAGAAATGCTGTTTACAGGGGGACCTTCAGGGAGCCAACTGAAGATCATGAGACAAATAATGCTTTGTGATATCACCCATTCTTCCAATCAACTAGTTACAAAGCAGCTAAGTACCAGTGAAGCACACATTTTTATAATATGAACAAATTAGAAGCAGAGACATGAGCTTACTGGGGAAGAGAAAGCACCTGCTGCAATACTAGAAACAGAGGTATTAAAGGTAAAGAGGTAAACTTCCCATCATATCACCCACACACATCAATAACTATCTTTTACAGCTGAACCACAGAGGAAATGGCCTGGGCATGCAGTGGCAGAGTCACTTTGTTTAACACAAACTATTTAAGGATTACACACACAAAAATACAGCATCATACAGAGTTTGGCATCTGTTTTAGCAGCTGTCACACTAGTCCTGCAAGGGAGCATTCAGCGCTGCAAAAGAGGCCAAAGGGGACTATATTCTGCACAATCATCACCAGGAAAAGAGGATGCCAAGTGGGTATTTGAGTCAAATTTATAAAACAACTTGCTTCAGAACAGTGCTTCTATTTTTAACATGAAGGGATGAGCCAAGAAGCACTGAAATAATGCATTACAAATTACAGAAAGATACGGTTTTACTCTTTCTCCCTTATGCCCTTAATATTTGAGCTTGCAGGCTGTGTTTAGCTTTGGGGTAAGTAAGTGCAGCTTTATTTAGAAAAGGAATAAAATGGAAATTTTTTACAAAAAAAAGTGTTTTAAAAAAAGTATAATTTCCTGAGAGTGACTGCTTAGTAATTTACAAATTATTTTGGCAGACAGAATGAGTATATGAGCTAAATCTTCACTTAAATAAAACAAGCCATGTCTTTTAGTTCAATGTTTTGCATTTTACATTATTCAAATGTCATAAAAGTATTAAAATGATGCGCAAGACAAGGCAACACCTCACTCAAGTTTTCCTCGTATCTGTGGATATATGTAAAAATTCTAGACTGCAGAAACCCAAATGCTGAATTTCTGAAAACCTCTTCATTTACATACTTAATAAATTTAAAATTTCAGATTTTTAGAAAAGCCGTGGAAATCTCTGGTTTTACACATATCATTTTTTTGGCTTCTGGTTAACACGTTCTTAATAACCTTCATGTAGCTACACACAGACCTCTTAGTATCACTGATTTGGATCAGCCTCATTTTAATGGGTTTCTCAATATTTTAAATCCTTTACACAAATTTCCACCATGGATTTTCAATGTGGTTTTCAATAAGGTCAAAACATGCGTCTCTTAACATCCTTAAAAAATGTGGCATTCATTCTTCAAGTTATTCCAGCTTAAAATCTAGGATTTGAACCCTGTCCTAGATTCTCTTTAAGTACCCAGCCTAGACTCTTGTCTCTTGACCCTTGTTTTTGAAGCATACTACTCTCCCAAGGTCATATTAAGGCCTTCCAAACACATCAGCAAAAAAAGGAGGGCTTGTTTTGGTCTTTATACTCTCAGCACAGACTTGCCTGCAGTAATTTTATTTCACGTATCCTCATTCCCAAGTCAGGACACTCTATTTTTGTTGTGAATTTACCCTGCCTCCTTGCCACACATATTTACCCTTGGACAACACCTAGTTCTCAACCTCACCAGTATTCATCTGCTACTTCACAGGCTGTCAAACAACTACTCGGGTGTTAAAAAACCCAACCAAGACTCTCTAGAGCCTCAATTTAAGTGTTAGCAGGGAGCTGAAAATTAGCAGCAACGTTCCTGCCTGCAGCTACGCAAAAAAGTGAGAAATGACACTTTAATGATTGCTAAGAAAGGGCGGATAGTGAGTTTGCTTGTTGCTCTCCATTTCACCTTTCCTGCCAAGTGCTGGATGCATAAGCACTGAGCCTACATTCCTGCAATTTCTTTCATGAAGGTAGGAATCCAAGTTATGAATTCAACTTTGGACTGTAAATGTCCATGTCAAGTACATTGGTGAGGCCCAGCAATCTTCTTGGGAAACTCTAGAATATTCCCCCAGGGCAGTTGCTGACTGCACTGCAGAAAGTTTTACATGCTACTGTTTTCAAGTGCGCTAGTCCACAAAATTCCTTCCTAGAAATTTCAGATCAGTCATCTTCTTCACCACCTGCTGTTTGTAACTTTTACCTCCCTGATCCACCTGAAACTCCTCTTTGTTTTTTTTTTTTCAAGTTGATGATCTCTGCTCAGGCATTCATTTCGAGGTCTATGTTCTGAGTCTTTGAGAGCTTACTGCCTCTTTGATGCTGACTTAGCAGCTATATCCCATACAACCATAAATGGTGCTTGCTCTGGTGAATACTTTTAAATCAGTTGTGTGTGCTTTTAATTTTCAAATCATCTTCCCACTTGTCCTTGGTGCTCACAGCTACCTCCCTGTCAGGCCAACAGCTGGTTCACCATACACAGACAGTACATCTCAGCATTTGCCCTGATAAAGCTGAATTTCTATGACCAACTGATAAAATTAACTGCCAAGACAAGAAGAAAAATACTTCAAACATCAAGTTTACTAATCTGGTAAGGGATCTAACACTTGTACCCTGCTGATATTTGCCTTATTTGCTATTTGCCACCACACCAGTCAAGCTCCACTTGTGTTATGCTCAATGTGTAGTTGTGTGCAACCATGCTGCTCAGATACTGTGTGACCCAAATCCTAACTCCATGCTGTCACCACGGAACAACATCACTGCTGCGCATTCACAAGGAAGGTTTTTCAGCTTGAGGGCTAAAACACCCCCAACTTCCTATTGTACCTTTCTTTCCCTCCTCTCTCCTTCTGCTTCATCTTAAATCCAAGGATCTTTTATGGTCAGTTTGACTATGCCATAACTTCTTAGTAGCACAGTAGCATCCTGCCAGCGGACAAAATGAGTTCCAATCTGCTTCTGTGTTGAAAGCCTGTATTCAGATAACAAATTTTGACAGATTGCATTACCTCTAGTCCCTCCTAAATTGCTGGTGGCCATAGCCAATGTGTAGCCTGCACCCACAGCTGGGCTTTCAGGAAAATCTGTCAGCTACACGGCCAGATGCACATTATGATTAATGGCACAGGGGGTGATCTGCTGGTCAGGGAGCCTCTAAACACACTGAACACTGCCAAGATTGTCATGGTTTGGTTTGGCCAGTTGTGCACATACTGCAAATAAAATTACAACAGTAGATGCCAGGAAAAGGACTTCTAACAGAAATCTGAGTGACAAGTATTACAAACTCATGTCAAAAAATTTAATCTAAGACATCATAGGGCCAGCTGAACTCTGAGTCCAGGAGTGCTTTCCACCTCCTGGCTATGGCTATGCACCTTGGCTGTGTGACAGCCTAAGGCTGAAGATGTGAGTGGGATGGGGACAGTCACCCTGTGCCCTGGCAGGTCTGTATGAACGGGGGTTAAGCCTGCAGGGCACAGAACTGAACACATCCCTCCTGCAGCTTAGGCATTGTGTGACAGAAAACAGAGTGCAGGAAGCAATGAAAGCTGAAGAATTCAAATCTTCTGCGTAAATAGCTTTCTCTACATGAACTTTGACACCTCTTAGTTGCAGCATGAAGTTTTTAATAACAGAGAGGATAATTGGGATACTAAAGGGATACAGGTTTGGTGGAACATGTCAACTTTAGAGGTAATATGAGCAACAGCCTCAAAATATGAGGCATTTGAGAGGTATTGGAGTAAGTGCCTATAGCAGTTTATCAACAGATTCAGAGATGATGGTTCACAGTTCACCTATAAAATTGTAAACAGTTTTGAGAGAAAGATTAATTTCATTGAACATCTTGGAAATGTAGTGTTCAGCTGAGATATTCTCCTAAAAGTTAAATGTATTTGTACCATCTAACACAAGTACATCAGGAGAAATCTTTTTACCAGAATGAATAATCACTACATGGTGTTTAGTAGTGTCTATTCCCTATTGTTGACTCTTTCAGTGATTCAAGAACAAATACCAAAGAATAAATAAAGTGGATGCAAGAGATTTCTTAATACAAAATGACTAGGCTACACTTTAAAGATGAAATCTCAGACAATTCAATTGTTACATAACCAATGGCAATTTAGGAATTGCTATAGATGAGGGCTGATTTCTCTCCTCTGCCTATCCTCACCATAGCTTAATCATATTCTATTTCTGTCTTAAGTTAAAGCACTTCACTGACAACATAACGGGCATTGATAATATTTTGAAGACAAAGGAAAACTGTCTCTTCAAAGCACTGCAAAACTGAGTCATGCATAGTAATACCCATTTTTAAAATAAAGTAACTCATAATTTACACATGCATTTCAAAGAATAAATCATTACAGTGTCTAAAGAATGCCACATCCCTGGAAGTGTTCAGGGCCATGTTGGATGGGTCTTTGATTAACCTGGTCTAGTGAAAGGTGTCTCTGCCTATGGCAGAGGGATTGGAACTAGATGATCTTTAAGATTCTTCCTAAATCAAAGCATTCTATGATTGATACTATGCTTCTATGATCCAAAACAAAACTTGTGGTTTTTCTCTTTCCATGGCTCCCAGGAAGACAGCGGTGTTTTGGATAAATGCACATTGTAGTCACACATCATGTACGGTCTGAACATATGGAGCACAAAGGGATGGCTATAGGACAAGGGGGCATCAGAAAGCTCACCCATGCTGGCCATCCCTGCAGTATGGTTTCTCTTCAGTTCGTCCCTCAGGAGCATTTAGACTGTGCCCTTGTTCTCTCCTCTGCCTCCCAACACAATAGGGGCCTCTTTATATTTCCTTGGAGTCACCAGAATCTCTCTTTTTCATGATATACTGTATGCCTGTGATAAAGATGGAATTTGCAGCACTCTGCTAGTGCTGGTACACACCAAATGGTGGTAGAGTAACTTCTGCTTATTATGATAGGCCTTGTACCATTTCTATCTGAATCTTAATTCATATAGCTAATGGACCTGACTTCCATCACTCTTTATACCTAGTGATATCATAGTTTTAAAAAAAACCCCACCTTGAATTTTATGGAACTTAGAATTCCATAACCCATCAGCCTTGCTATAGACATATATTTTAAAACCTAAAGACACTAGTTTTATATCCTGAATAACAGAAACTAGAAGGAATACCACCCAGCAATTAGCTGAAAGGCCTAAATTTTTCCCTTCAGGAACTGTTTTCTCCTCGTATGTAAGTACAGTCACCAAACTCACCCTGAACTCAGGTCTCACATGATTTCTACAAACAGCAGCTGTTGTTGTGCCTCATCATTAACCTATGGCTGACATGAGGAGCACAGCTGGTCCAGTGCAAGGCAACACGACAGCAGTGCAAATGCTGCAACAAATGGTGATACGCCTGTTAACGTCTATGAAACTACATCCTGAAACTTCACATCCTGAATAACAGCCTCGAGAGCCAGTTTAGCACAGCAATGGCATCAGAGGCAGCACACCCAGACCCAAGCAGATATGACCTGAGAAGATAACAGACCATACAGTGGGAGCTTTAAGGGGGCTCACGTTGTTGATATGAACAGAAGATGGACAAAAGCCTTCTCTTAGTTTCTTAGTTTATGTAACAATTGAATATGTAAAAAAGGAATACATAATTTGTTATCAGAGGTCTAGTTACATGCTTAATTTTATTTAAGTCCAAATGAAACCCTAAGCCATGCTCTCATTAAAGAACACTTATATTCCTATAGTCTTTTGGTAAGCAGCTAATTTTAAATGGCTGGAACATAAATCAATTGCCTTAATTTTAATAACATTTCATTTAGAAATCTGGGAGAAAACTAAATGAGACCAGTTAAATAGATAATGGTATAAACATTCTCTTTGTTCACGGATCTATTAGAGGAATTCAATGTAATTCAAGCAGCTCCCCTATTAGAAAGGCTGCATGGCATGGACATGATCATGTGTAGGAGGCTTCCTCCCTGCAATGCCCCAGCTATGGGCACTGCCATGGGCATCATGGGAAGAGGTCTGATCATCACTGAGGCTGCTGCAAGCGCATTGTCTCACAGATACCCAGCTCAGCCAAAGTAGACAAGTGTAACAATCTCATTGATGCTACTTCTTATCATAATATTGCTAATTTAAAAATTAGAATTCTTGACTGCATTTTGTTCCTGCATTTTAAAGCAGTAATTATGTAACTACTGACCACCTAAACCTGAATTTTTAAGACTAAAAATACTGCCTTCGTATACATGTTTTCTTAAATGTATCTTGGAAAAAAATTATAAATATTTTATGATTTTACTTCTGAAACCTTTCAGAAACTCAGTATTTGTTTTGCCATTTCAAATCTTTCAAAATATATTTTACTGAAAGGTTTTCTTTTCATTTGCTGAACCTTTCTTCAGGATGTGTAATGGACCGACATCGTAAAAGAGATCTGCTATGATCTAAAATCAAAAACTAAGATATGCAGTTAGGACAGTAATATTAATGGGGTTTATGTTGCACATTGAAAAAAACATATTATCAACTTGGACCAGTTTTAAAGTTTTTTTCTTGCAAAAGATAAGATTCAAAGTTATATGTCAAGTTTAGGATATAAGTGTTTCCTGGAACAAGATATTAAACCCGTGTGTCCACCTGCCAGCTGAATGTCCTGCCCACCAATCTATTGAATAACAATCTGCATGTCCCTGAATATTTAGTTTGTCCATGATAAGGACTCATTTGGTTGTAATTTCAATTACTATGGCATTTTCGAATAGGGCAATCTACCAGAAAGGAGGAGGCACAATTTTCAGACAGTCCTGCACCTAGTCCCACATACTTCTCATGTTAAAAATAATTTCTCTGGCTCTTGCTTACCAGGATCAGTCTAAGTAGCATGTCAGATATGGTCTCACTCTCCTCAATAAAACGTTTCCATCCTAATTTGATTTTTCCTCTCATGGGTGTTGCACGTTGACTATTGCAATGATTCCCCACAGTTATTTAATTAGAGCCTAATCTTACCTTCTCACACAGAGCAAGACATTCTTGTACTCATAAAATGCAGCCAGCTATTGGCAACAATGGTGGTTTTGCTGCTAAAGGCACCTCTTTAGCTCCTCTCTAGGGTGGGATGTGCTGTTCACTTCCCTGCAGTCTTGCTGCTGCTGCCGTGGTCAGACACTCAGCAAAAGAAGTCAGGGCAATGAAGTCCATGGTCCAGGTCAGCTCACAGCCAACAGACCCATCAGGAACTGGAACGCAGAGGAGGAGAAGGAGCTGGCAGGTACTGATGCTACAATGTACTCACTGCTGCGGAAAGAGGTGCCCCTTCACCGTGAGCAGGGAAAGAAAAACAGAGCCAAGAGCAATTCCTTCAGGCTGGTTACCAGGTCACGTAACACTAGGGTATTGTGAGACTCTTAAGTGCTAGCCTGGAAACAAGTTTCTATTACTCTCTTACTCCAGTTAATTCTTATCATCATCAACTTGTTCAAATTAAACATGCACTTTTAAAGCAAATAAGAAAAAAAGTGGAATTCCAGATCTTCCCTCAGCTATGTTTTTATAATATTCAGTGGGACCAGAATCCATGCAGAAAGTACAGAACAGACTGTTTCTGGTTAATGATGTTAGAATAACATTGATTTTTTTTAAATACTACCTGTAATACTCTCTAAATTTTACTATTACTTGGAGAGAAAAGAAAGTATCATTAGACAGATTCTCCTAAATGTCTGTAAGGCTCCCTCTAACACACAGGGGAAATACATACTTTTCTTCACACCACTTTTGTGATTTCCAGTTTTCTTTGTGCTAATTGCTATATTTAAAGACTAGATTTACATTATATTAACAGATCCAACCTTCCTTAACATCTTGGGCAGTCTTTTGGATTTCCTGTTCACATTCTGTAAGCCCTAAAAGTATGGGGGTTACTTTATTGGAACAAAAACATTTATGCATTTGTGTTTCCCTGGGACTTTGTTCTTCTGGTTTGGAGGATGAAGTGTGCAAATAATTTGTAATAGCCAAAAGGGAACTAAGTAAAAGTGCGGGATCATTCAGAAAGCTAATACAGACACCAAACATAGATAACCTCCTTTCCACCATGAATGTGCTGAAGGCATCTACCTGTAAGTCATGTTCATGGGAACAACTTCAAATATAAAACTACATGCTAGGACCCTGAGAACGAGGTAGAATTATCAATCAACATTTTTTACTAATGCAGCACAGAAATTGTAGCAAAGTGAAACAATCACACTATCACTGCCATCCGATTTCTGCTACTGAGTGGAGGTTTAAGTATGATATACCGGTAAAGAAATATTAACTGTATTACTGACTGGAATTACATGTGCTGTAATCAGAACATGCACTCTAATATCATGCTGGTGTGGTTTCTGGGCAGTAGGAGATGGAAAAACCCACAGCCTGCCTGCCTAAACGTTTGCTGAAGTGTTAGGCTGGGGATATTGTCCCAGCTGCAGATAAACGAATAGGGGGAAAATGCAGAAATAATCTTAGTGTGGATGAGGGGGGAAAGTGACCATCACAATGAGAAAGTGAGGCTGTTAGGGTCCATAAGAACAGTATACAAATCAAGTTTAGGAACACAGCAATCAGGACAAAATCTGTTCTTCACGGAACTTCAAATGGGAAAGAAGATCCCAAAACAGGAGCAGTGCCTGGATAAGCAAGCTAAGGCAGCAACAGGATCTAACTTAACATTGCAGAAGGCAAGGTAAGGAGACAAGGGCAGGAAGAGGCAGTCAATGACATTCAGAAGAAGCAGGTCAGAGCAGGTTCCCAGGCAGTCCACAAGTTCCCAGAGTGTCTGTTATTGCCACAAGAGTGCTTTGGGCACAACTTCTCTCCAAAGAGTTCAGAAGTCAACAACCTGAAGAGTGATTGCCCTCAGCTAGCAATAGCTAATTACAGAGACCATTGAAGGAATTAATTGACATATGCACCAATTTAATTTTTTTTTACTAAGTTGCATTTAAAAGCTTTAGAGTTTTCCCAGACCCACCCTAAACCTTTTGAAATTCCAATAAGGAAATGACACAAAAGGCCTGAAGACCCCAAAACCCTGTTGCTCCCCCCCTCTAAAAAGGTATAGTTTTTTTTCTCAATTCAATTTACTGTTTTGTCATTTTTATACTACCCCTTACTTTATTGTATAATCCATTTGTGAGTCTGTGAGTCAGTACAATCCCCCCCAGACTCAAATGAGAAACCAAATATCTGATTTAATGGTTTCTATAAAAAATGGTGTTATAAGCATCCTCGTGTACTATTTGTTACCCATAACTGGGAATTGCTTTTATCACATCCTAGCACCCAGTGAACATTTTTGCATGAAATTTTTAGTAAAATGGCCTAGACAGCAATAATATAGTGTTGGACATATTTCCTAGCGCTCTGAATTAGTGACAAAGAATATTTATAAACAATGCTTAAATTACAACATGCAAGTGAGAGACAAAACCTTGTTCTCTTCCAACAAAATACTAAACGAAGCTGTTTGGAGAACGAAAACATTGAATTCCCATGCTTTTTTCCTGACTTAGCTGCCTTTTTCCCCCCCCCCCCCCCCCCCGAACTCTTCTGTCAACTTGCATTCCAAAGTTCTACGTGAGTAAAGCTGTCCTCGGAGTGGAAACACCAGGCATCCTGAGTCTAATGCTCCATTCTCATGCCTTTCAAAATGTTTCTCATCCTTTCCCTTTCAATCAGTTTGGAAGGAATAAAAGAGGACAAAAGTCTCTCTTAATTGCTAACTTCATTCATGATCAAGTGTTTCCTCTCTACAGGGAATTTTTGGTGCTCTGTTCTTGTGCCCTGACCTGACTGAGTTTTCATAGAATCATGGAATGGCTTGGGTTGGGAGGGACCTTAAAGACCATCTAGTTCAAAGACCCCTGCCATGGGCAGAGACACCTTTCTCGACCAGGTTGCTCAGAGCTCCATCCAAACTGGCCTTGAACACTTCCAGTAACTTTGTGCTACATCTTGATGGTACTTAGTGTGCTGGGATTATTCAGAACACTGCACTTTTGGAAGAAGCCAACAGGCATTTCAGAGTGTGGCTATTCACAAACACCCAAACGTACTGCAACACATAATCCTAAGCATGTGCTTTACTGACAGCAGAGCTGCCTACAACGCAGATTTTAAAAACCACATCATCTGCGTGGGGTCTTCCTGCCTTTCACTGCATGGTTATCCTGGACCTTTATTCTCTACACTCCTACTCTGCTGCTTAGTCACGGATAACACTGAAGTTTTAGCCACATTTGTTAACCCATATTTGAATAGTCACAACCGTCTATGGAAAGGAGTAGGTTTGGGGGTGAGTCTGAGATTTGCATTTGCTGTGTCACTGTGAGCAAGATTGTTCTCATGGCTCTGGCTTCTTGTACATAAAAACGTAAAGATAAATACTACACTTTTAAAAGGAGGAGAAAAAGGGCTTCATTAATTGAATTAAATCAAAAACTTAATAGTTGCCACATCTAACCGTGAAATCTACCTCAAGTGTGTTTCTGAAAGATGCATTAAGTATTTTGGAGTGTTTATATCTATCAGTCCTAATATGAGGATGCACAAACTTAAAAATGATTTTGGAAAGTATAGCATTAAAAGTCTTCATCTGCTTTTAAGATTTCATGACCAGCTGGAGGCACCTGGAATGAAGTATCTTAACTGAAAGGGTGGTCAGACGTTGGAAGATGCTGCCCAGGGAGGTGGTGGAGTCACCATCCCTGGAAGTGCTCAAGAAATGACTGGACATGGCACTTAGTGCTATGGTTTACTTGACGTGCTGGTGTTTGGTCAAAGGTTGAACTTGATAATCTTGGAGGTCTTTTCTGACCTTAATGATTCTATGATTCTATGCTGTTTTGCCTGGAAAAAATGATCTGTGACTGAGTTTCCCATGAGTTCAAATCACTGAGTGTAGAAGTGTAACAGGATTTATGCTCCATAGCCAAAGTCAGCTCTAAAATGTGCAAGATCCACTGTAAGACTGAAATGAAGTATTCCACGTCAGAAATGAGAAAAAAAGAGAGATACCACTGGTTCCCATTCGTCTGTCTTAAAGACCATTAATTGTTTAACACTTCATGGAGGAAACACACCAATTCAGGACAAATGCTCTAAGTTGATTGTATGTGGTTTTCCAGGTACACTGGTAAAATGTAAATTATCCTCATTCCCTAAATTTTATGGGATATAATTTTCCTAATCTAGAAATTTAGCAATTATTCAAAGATAAATTGCATAAATACATTTTATACTCTAAATTAAACACCTAATTCTATTCTACAGTAACTATTTTGTGATCAAGCTATTTCTATAGTTAAGAATTATTAATTCTGTTGTTTTTTCTTTTAATCTGTGCTTTGCAAGTAAAATTTTCATTTGAACAGAAGTTAAGACCATTAAAATCTCATTTTAAGGAGTTAGCTTTTCCATAAGGAGACTGTCTCTAACCAGCACGCTACTGGCTCATCTCAGATGGAAGGCAGATAAACACATTTGGATAACAATGTGTGGGGATGCATTCGGAGCAAGAATGCAATGCTAACACTAAATAAAAGAACTACTGCAGCCCTTAAACAATTGGCAGATGGGAGATTCAGCTTCTTGACAAGTCCTTTTGAAAGTTATTAGATGGAAACATTTAAAGAACATTATGCCACGTTAATTAGAGGGGTTGCCATATGTAGTATGTATCGATTAATTATGGTAGAACTCTATCTTTCCATCTTGATCTAGTGCTGTAAGATAAATTCGAGTAATAGGTGCAGAGTGTTAATTTTTTTTGTTTTAACATCCACTCATGCTGACAGAAACTGGGATTCATTTCATCGCTTTTCAAAACTGTAATATGTAAACTATGCTCCGAAAGAGCTTGTATATGGCTGAAAAAAAGTGCAATGAGAAAAAAATTCAAACTACCTGGCATCAGATCAAATAGCCAGCAGAGCTGGAAATATACCTCAGGTCTCCAACACCCCACTCCAGACTTGTATCGTCTCATCTCATTTCTCCTGCCTCATTTATTTACAGCAATTTTCCTTTTCTGCTGCTTAACTGAATTGCAGAATCCACATGAATAGCTGGGCTCACAAATTGGATATATCATTTTAATAAGAAATGTTTAAAAATTTTATTTTAATTGTCAGTGGTCATACATCTTGCACTAGCTTGCTTCCTTCTCTGAACACGAACATATGCTGCTTTCATTTCTTAAGTTACTGATCATTCATCTAAGGCTAGGGAAGGCAATAATGGCACTCAAGATAACAAAAATCAACAGAGCTGTAAATAAGCTTTGCTACAGCTCCTAAGAATTTTAAGTCATTCATTAGCTAGAAACGTAATACCAGCCACTGGCTTTCTACACAAGTTTCTACACGTTTCCTGTAGTTGTACCCACCACTTTCTACTTATGGGTCAGAAGAGAGAAGTCTGTGGACTCTGTAAAGGCAATGAATACATTGCCAACCCTCTTACACAAAATGTAATGATTTTGCTGAATAAATAGATGGAAAAAGATGATCAGTGTCATACAGTCACAGAGACTTCTCTGCTTCCTTTACAGCCTGCCTTTTGGATCAAATCCCTTTTCCAAGCTCCCAGTCAGGCTTTCCAAAGGCCTCCAGGAATAACAGAATAAGTCATTCTAATAAATTCCAATCACATTTTGGCCTATGGATAGACAGTCAAAACATTCAGGCCACAGAGTTTACACCTCTAAGATTAGAAGGTGAAGCATCAGAGTGTAAAAGGACAAGGCTCCACAAAGGAAAAAGCATTTGGAAAATAAAACTGCTGCTTAAAATGTGCTAAAATGGAGACCTTGAATTTGAACCCTTTCAGAAAGACAGTGAGCATAAGGGGAATTTGACAATCTCACTGGAGTATTTCTGGGTAGGAGGAGACTCAAGTACTGTAAAGGTAATAAGGTCAAATACATTGTCCATGGATGGCAGGTTCTCTTCCAAATTTCTGAGCAAAGTAGTTCTGTAAACCATATTCCATAACATTTAATACATTCAGTTCAGCACTTTGGATCAAGAAGCAGAACCCTAGAAAATTTCTACTGCCATGTTAGCAAGGAATACCTCTAATTGCCAAAATATTTATACTTCAGTTGAAATTGACTTTTTTTGTACTACAACATGAATTTCCAGCTCCTCAAGTACTTTTGCAGAACAAGTTGGAATCAATGGGGTTCAATAAATACAGTGAAAAAAATGTGAGGTATTAGAAATCCTCATAAGCTTGATGTGTTTCTCAGAAGACCATGAAAGAAAGCTGGATTTGATTGCTTGCCAAAGAACAGAGGAAAAAGGTCTTTAAGCTAAATCTCACTGGATCAAAGATGACATCTGACCACTGAGAAACAAATCTTTTACAGTTTAGTAAGTAGCAAAAGCCTAAATAACTCCACCAGAGCACCATATATTAACACACATCTGACAACTTTGTCAAAAGGAGCTCTTACTATTTAATTATAGGGAATTTTGGGCTTAGCCTCCCAGGCAGATATATAAATATTTTCTGAGAAGGAAGAAAACCTGAAATTTCTATGCAGAGTGCACACATACTTTGCTTTCCCATACCTCTCTACACACAGTGTAAAGAGACCTGAACTGGGTCAGGTATTTTCAGTCTGAGACTGAACACAAAACCTCAGCTTTCTCCTGTGACACTCAGACTGCCTGTATTAATTTAAGCTTGATGTTCACAGTGGCTGAGTTCCCTTGAATGAGGTGAATCTAGTTAAAGGGTCCAGCACTCGTAAATAAATAAGCAAGTAAATCAGACTTCCATGGCTGATCAGTCAGATTTACTACTAGACATGACAGCAGATAATTTCCCAGTGTAGCTATCCAAAAGGAGCACCTTATCTCCTAATCTGGGACTCGTTTAGGGAGTCATTAAAGGAGGAAGATTTAACTTGAAGAATGTTCTTGTCCTAGATACCTACAAACACATTTATCTTGGAGCCCAGGTGCCCCTGTTAATTGGCACTGACTCTATATAGAGCCCATAAGAATATTCATAGAACTGAGAACACAATTGTAAATGATTCATGTTGCCAATCTTCAATTACCCATTTGCAGCACCATTACCATATTAAATATATGATTATATGTGCACTCTCCATTATGTTCAATGTCATCCTTTATTCTACTTATAGGTGAAAATCTGAATCTGAAATAGATACCAACTTTTGGGAAGCCTTGTCACAATTTTAATGACTGCAATCTTGATCAGAGGTTGGGGAGAAAAAAACAGAAAACAAAACAAAACAGTTTGTCGGACTGCAAAATCATTCTACAGGCAAGACAACAGAAATACTGTTGTAAATTTATAAAAACAAATAAACATTTATTTGAACTGCTGGCATGAAGTTGTACCTAGCATCCAAAACCTAGATGTGTGAGACCCTGTAGTATCAGTAATTCTCAGACAAGATTTCATCATAGGCAACACCCTAATACTACAAAATTTAATGTATGCACCATTTCACAATTCCTCCCACATGTATCTGTGCACATGGCTTATGCAATGTGTCTTACTTCAGAATCACCAAGTTGAAATTGCTCAGCCATATTAGGCTTGAAAATAGCTTCAGTGTGGCTCCAGTTTGGGAGATGTAGCCTGCTATTAATAAATGGCATGCCTGACAGGACAGTTGCCAGGTAACATTTTATTGCTAAGGCACAAGATTGCAGCCTACAGGCAACCTTTGGAGACTGGTTTCATAATCTTGTGACGGTCTTGTGTGAAGCAGTGTAGAGAGTAGACTGCATCCTCACATCTGCCTGCTGGCCCAGCAGTTGGCTCACAGACTACACAAAATCTGAAGAGCCAGGAAAACTTCTGCTGAAAACTAAGCTCAGCATGAAAAGACTCACTTCAGCAGTGGAACTATTCAGTTCAGGAAGAAGGGAATATCATGAGAATTAGAAAAGGTGGCATGGAGAGTCAAGTAACAGCCAAACAACAACAAAAAAAGTGAATCCCATGGAGAAACAAAAGTGATGGAGTATACCTCTACTTTTTGAGTTTGTGAATATTCCGTATCATCCAGTTTGATTGCATAAGTATTGTGGTAACTGCAACCCCGACATTATTTTGGTAGGTACTCCTCAAATACAAGTCCAAAAAGAAGTTCAGGCTTAGGAGACCCTGGAAGGCCACAGAGGATCAAGGCTAAGACAAAGCTATTTAATTCTATGAGAAAAATGTTAGATTTAGGCAAACCAATAGATATTTAAATTTTGCCTTTTTGACCTGCTTCTTACCGCATGTTATAGTCTAATGACGAAAAACTTTTGAAGGAGCTTTTCTCCATTACTATATTTTCATGGAAATCATAGGTCTGTGAAAAATCTATAACCAAAAGCCTCCTCAATAATATATTTGCTAAACAGGGGAGATCCCTTACCTATTGAATGAGCTAAATAAAACAGTGACTCTGTTCAAAGCTTTGGTTAGGCTAGTAATCTGGAAAGAGGTATTCATAGGAGAAAATCAAAGACACTGCACGGTCATTCCAAAGCATGTATCGTCACCGCACAGTGTGAGATGTGGGCTGAGTGATGAAGTTGAAGGGCTGGGAGGCCTAGAAACATTTCCTTGTTTCATTTTGAAGACCCTGTGGCTACCATTGTACTAGGAAACAACGTGGTCTGAAACCCTACCTATAAGTCAACTGTCCATTGGTAATGTGTTAGTGACCAGTCACATCAATGCCTATCTTTGATCTTCTGTTGGGAGTGACAGCTGGCCCATGCCAAAGCTGTCAGGAATGAGGCTAATGGTAAAGGGCAATCACGTGTTGGTCCTTTGGCCTTGCTTCATTATGAGTATGTATTATGAGTATATGAGCTTCATTATGAGTATAATACCAGGGCAACCTGGTATCCGGGTCCTGATATCTGACAAGGACATCCCACTGATTTCTGCAGCTGTCACCCACTTGCTGTCCAGCTTCCAATACTCCTAGGTCTAGGTCCCGGGACATCTATGTTTCTACCACTGATCAGCTGAAAAGCCATTAAAACTTCAGCTCCCGTAACCCTCCCATGTGTCTTGAGACATGAAGAACCAGGGAGACTTGGAAGGGCATCATGGTTCAGGTAGGGAAACACATATTTCAGCAGCAGTCACCAACACCCCTTCTGTGGGCATGCCTTGGGGGTACCAAATACACTCAACATCCTGCATCAGGTATATCACAGCTGGGAGGGTGGGCAGGAAGCTTGTGACTCAAAGCACAGCAGGGAATACAGGTAAATAAATGTGAAGAGCTTAGAGGGAGCGTGGAACTGAACCAGTTTTGATAATAGAGCATGGGTTACTTTAGGTACTTGATCTGAGTTAGATGGTCAGTTCCAGCAGTTATTGATGTTTGAGGACAAGGTGTGAAGGCAAGAGATGAGACATTCAACCTGGCCTGCCAGCCATCCTCACAACCTCAGGTACTGAGATGCCTCCCTTCTTGTACATATCTGTCCCATTTCACTTCTGAATTACTTACAGGGCTTCCATTCAGTCAGACATTTTCTTCAAACCTTTCCTTGAAATTCCTCCTGTGCATGGTATGGGGAGCCTGTGCACATACTGTACCACTGTACTGAAGCCAACAAGATAAGTCATTTCTACAGTGAGTAGTATAACAATTAAATGCTACTAAATATGGACTTTGGAAGCCTACAAGGAGATACACAGTCAGTGTGCACATATGTGCCCAAATGGATATGCTCAGGCAATTGAATGCCACACATGCCAAGGCCCTATCTGCACTGTGGAAATGTGTGGCATTCAGCCTATCCCAATGTCTAGTACAGATGCAAAAACCATCACAAAGTAACACTGTAATCAGGGCAGCTTAATTTAGTAATGAACTCTGATTTACTCTGAAAGCTCCACTCAGCAATTTCCAATTTCACAAAATATTCATGCATAGATATTCCTACCACTAACCCAGTTTTAGCATAAATGGTATTTAATGAAAAATGAGAGGTGAGCAGTAAATATTGATAACAGAAACTGGAACAGAATGAGGAATACAAAATTAAATTTGTCATAAAGAAAAAGCAGATAACCTATTTTGCCTTTTTTTTTTCTTGTATTTTTTTCCATGTGGTGGGTGAGAGGAAATCAGAAAAAAGATTGTAAGAAACACCAGAAGCTTTGAAACTTAGTAGAATGGCTTGAGGGTCACAGCCATCCTCCCAGCTCTCTGCAGAATTTTGATAATTTGATGCAATCTGGAAGCACTTCAGTGCCAAGGAATAGTGGCTGCCTTCCATCACCTAAGTCTGCTGATCTGGTTTCCAGGTTCAGTGATTCAGCCCTTCCTTAAGATTAATGCTAGTCTTGCACTTACTCTTCTTGAGGAAGGTATTTTTATCGCCTGTGATTATGAGTGAGTGAATAATTTTAAGGAACCATTTAGCCCCATATTTGCCATGTAAAAGATCTGCAAGCAGATTGTAATTCCCTTCAATTTAGAATTCAAATGTATTTGATGCATTTTTTCATCAGTGGATTAATCATTAAATTTTTTTGCTGCATTTGATATCTGAACTGTGCAGTTTCACTGCGTTGTTCATACAAGTCACACAATCTTATTTCAGTCTACTTTGTGGTGCAAGATCTTCACCCATGCTAGTGTTAAACAAAAGCCCTGCACTATTCAGGCATATCACTTCACAATGCTTTTGAAGTTACTATAGTAAAGCTTTATTCCTTGGAAGCTGAACAAGGAGGAAAGGAAGAAAGAAAGGCTGACATGCTTCCTGAAAATCTGGAACAATTATTTGGTGGAAAAATTACAAACTGGACTTGAAAGAGAAGGCTTAAAAGGTATAATTTGGAAATCTTATTCCAAATGTTTTTGAAGACTCCAGCACAGCTGCTTTCTAACATAGAAACATCAGGGCTCCCAGGGCACTTTCAGGTCAAAGACCTCACTTGGAGGCAAAAGATCTGTGCCTGAGCACACACATAAGTCCCAAATGCCTCTAGGTCTAGCTATGTGACTCAGTGCAGTCATCTACAGTATTCAAACTACCTCAAGCAAATACACCCTACACTTTGCTGCAATTTTTTCTTTTATGTGTTTTTTTTGTTTTGTTTTTGGTTCAGGATTTTTTTTCTTAGATTGTCAGGGTCCCAGAAGAATGAATTTCCCCGTTCTATTCCATCTCTGACACCTCCCTCTATCTGCACTGCTCGCCTGGGGAGAAAGGCACAAAGGAGGAATGGAACTGAGAGATCTTTCCCTGCCATGGGGTTGCTCTGGTGCTGTCCCCACGGTAATGAACCTGGCTGAGAGCAAAGACTTATTAGCTGGTGCATGCGTGCTGTGACCACTCTGTCTGAGCAGGTAAAATTTGTCTGGTGTTGGACTGAGTGATCAGAGACCTCTTTGAAATGGATCCGAAGCTGATTACACCCCAGCTAGTGAAAAATTCTATGTGGTGGGTAAGAACAGCAGAAAGGTCACAGGAAATCACAGGAGTGTAGGACCCCAACCAGGAAGCCCTATGATCACTGTGCATTGGCCTTCATTGAAGTTTGTCCCTCGACAAATCGCAGACGTTTGCAATTTGGAAGGAATTTCATCAGACTAGCTGTTAGAAAGTCATTAATACTTTAGAAGAGTTGGCAATCATCTAATTAAACCAGAGAATTCTACTGCTGTGATGAGAAATTGTAATGCTAAGTTCCTTTAGACAAAGAAAAACAAACCAAAAACCAAACCAAAACAAAAAAACCCAAACCCAAACCCAAAACCAAAAACAAAAAAACCAACCCCCCCAAACCCACAAAAAACCCACAAACCCACACCAATACTGGGGTAAGAACATTCCCCTACATACTAAGGAACTTTCCTCTGTCAGGCTGTGTATCCGTAGTATAAATGTATGTTTGGCCCTTGTCTTAAAGTCGAGTACTATTCAGCATTATTCCATTTGGACATCTCTACCCTGGAGCAGTTGAAAGAGAAAGAGCTCATGATGAGCAAGATAAAAGCCAGCACCAGGCATGAGCACCATGTGTTCTTAAGAACCAAAGAACTCCCAGGACATCATGGCTTTTTTTATTTTTCATCCTCTGCCAGATAGAAATGGGTCATTTGCTTTGTCAGAGGAAGTGATTTTAAAGAGTTACTGAGCACCACACTATAGCATAAGCATTTGACACTGTTGTAGACTGCTTTCTTATTTCATCATCGAAGGGTACATACTGTCTGCTGCTGTCTTTTATGAGTCCTCTTTAATTGTGGTCCTTTTGGCCCTTCTCAGAAGGGAACTGTCCCCACACAACTGCCGTGTCATCAAGAATTTCTTGTTTATTCCTTCCATTTATTTTTTAATTTGCACTTCCGTAGGGTCCTCCACATCCTTCCTTCTCTTAGTCCCATCATGTTTTAAAAAAGGAGTAGGAGTCCTTTACTCCTGAGGTTGTGCATTAGTGGTAGTCCAGATTATTTAGCTTTATCCTTGATTGTATTATAATTACTTTTTTTTTCTGTGTATGTTTACTGCACCCATAGCGTACACCTTTATGTAGATGTGTCTGCTACAAAAGTGCTTGTTGAAGAAGTAGCAGGAAGATTCAAGTTGGCATTGCAAACATGCATTTTCACAAGCACTAGTCACATCAAGGATATATTGCTTATTTAATACATGGCAGCAATGACAGGGATTGTTAATCCTTCTGCCAACATTCATTTTCTTGACAAATATCTATGCAGAAATATATTTATTTAGATTTTTAAAATCTTAAATCAATCACTAGGCATATCAAACAGAAGTCTTGGCCAAATACAAAACTAAAGAACAAGTAGTATCACTTTCAGGAATAAAACACGTAAAACGCTGGCTCTTAACCACAAAGAAAGTATTTTTTCTGATAAGGCAATACAGGTTTCCTTCAAAAATGTAACTATCAGAAATGTATCTGTTTTGTGGAATTATGTTGACTAAAAAGTTGCTTTCCAAGGGGAGAAAACCAAAAGTCAAATTTCGATAATAGTCGATTCATGCTTTTAAGCTATTAAGCTTTACTACTATTTAGGTGCCTACAGCTGATGTTATTTTTACAATTTAATTGGATGTTGCTTTAATGAAAAAAAAAACAAAACCCCCAAAACTCAAACCATCAGTATTTATGTTGGAGATAAAGAGAAGAGAAAGGAATGTCTGTTTCATGAGAAACTGAATTTTGGGGGTTCTTTCCATTTCACATTAGCACAAATATGCCACCAACCTACACTCCAAATGTTGGAATTATGCACAGATTTGAAATATCTGTTTCCTACCAACTCTGGTTTGTATTGCTGTGTCAGTCAAAGCCTTCTGTGTGCTAACCACTGCTCTCTTCACAAGAAAAAGCCTTAAAGAAATAAACAAGCATTTCACAAGTAACAAGGGGTGGCACAGTTGGACCTCAAACACAAACCTAACACTGATTCCAGCTCCTCTTTGGAAACTCCCTGCAGCCAAACCTCTGTACATCACAAGAGTGTCATCTCCAGCACATGAGATGCAGACAGAGCTGGCTGACAAGTAGGACTCCCTGATGGCAGGAAAGGGATTTTTTTTCCGCATATTGTTATTGAGTCTCATTTTTGTCAAAATGAGACTAAATGTACATGCTTCAATATTTCCAGAGAATCAGAATTTTCCTGAGCCTTGCAGCTGCTTGGTGAAAGTGACTTTTTCATCAGACAGTGCTGATGCCATCAGGGAAATAGATGCTCCTCTTTTGAACTCTGCTTTGGTTTTGCGGAAGATTTAATCAAACACAGCACATTCTGAATCAGAGAATTCTGCCCCAAGGAACAAGCTCTTCAGGATGAAACTTTGTTCTATTAGACATTTCCTGCACATGGTACTCAGAGACACCCAGCAACTGCTGTATCATATGAGTAGGAAAAAGCTTTATTCAGCAATCAGGAACCAAACTCAGTATTTGTACTCAAAGGCAACTTTAACTGAGGCATTAATTCTTTTTTTTGACCCTATAATTGTGGTGTCCTGCTATTTCTTTGCTAAAGATTTTTAATCTTACCTGGTCACTTTTTAATCAAGACTATTTTTACAGTATAACTATCTACTGTATTTGCCACTTAATTGGTCCTGAAATACTGCCTTCTGGAAAAATGCTGGATGTTTGACATATAACGCATAAGAAGATGGCAGTCAGCTTAGAATGGGAGTTTGGAAAGATCAAGCATTCCCTACAATCAGCTTGCTGTGCTGGGCACATGCTGTAAGCCTCACTAATGGCAAAACTGCCTTTGGTATCAGTGCACACTTTGACAAGTTAGGTGTGGGCGACCGTCTCTTAAAGAAAGGGTTTTTCATTTTAAGAAGAAAATCTCCTGTAGATTAAGGTGCAATCAGTTAGCAGAAGTGCTTTGTCCTGGGATGCTGAAAAATACCACCAAGCCTCCCAAACCCAGCAAGCTGTCACCTCATCCAAACCTCAAATTCAACACTTAATGAGGGCTTCTCATTTTATGAAGTACATCATAGAATCAGCCAGGTTGGAAAAGACCTCTGAGATCATCAAGTCCAGTCCTTGATCCACTACCACCGCGGTTACTAGACCATGGCACTGAGTGCCACATCCATTCTCTCTCCAGGGACGGAGAATCCACCTCTTCTTTGGGCAGCCCATTCTAATGCCTCATGTGCTCCTACAGACCTAATGTAGAAATGTGCAAGTGTATATGGTCTGGAAAGGGTATGTTTGCACCGTATGAAGAACTTTGCTCTCCAGAGCGATTGCACTGCCTGAGCCTACCCAGCAAGGGGCTGCATCTCAGCAGCACCCTCGTATATAACAAAAGCTAATGTCATGCCACGAAGCATTTCATTACCTAAGTGTTGAGAACTGCTACCAGATTTAGACTAAATTTGTTAAATTAAGAGTTTTAGGAAATTTCCTATGAATGCAATTAGACACAAGGAGATCTGCAAAGAGGAACAGAAAACAAGAAGTAATGTTGCCCTTTCTATGGTTCCTACTTTGGAAAGGTAAATCAGGTTTGCCAAAGAGTCTGATAACGGAATTGTTCGAACACTATCTGGCATTTATATTTAAGCCAACAGCATATTCACATGGGAAATCTTCAGATGAAAATAAAACAAGAATGATATTTATCACTCATTTCATTTTATCTACTTTGCTAATCTAGTGTCATTAAACTTAACTTTGTGTCAAGAGCAGAAAATACCTGTTTCTGGGCAGTTTATGACATAAAATATTCTTTGTATGTGCATTTATGAAATAAACATGCAGCAGATCTTTGGTTTGATCTGTTAATCTCCCACCATAAACACAAATGAGGTGAACAGTACCTAGAACGCAAAATGAGGATGACAGACAGCACTGTGTTTACTCAAACTGGACTATACCCAAAGAGCCCTTATTTGGAAAAAACCTCTTTCGTCTGCTCCACTTTAGCAGTGCTTCTTGTAGGGAATCACTTATTCGGAGTTACAGTCCCCTCACTGAAAGGCCTTCAGAGTTTTTGCATAAATACATCAATTGAGAGAAGCGCAGCACAAATTTGCTTCTTGCGGTGTGATGGAGGTTTTAAAACTATCTCCAAGAATATAGAATGATGGTCTCTTAAGTATAATCAGTTTATCATGGTTTTATTGCTTTTATGATGTTAGGTTTCTGCAGAGATATGTAGTTTTAAGGATAGAACCCCTGTACATTCGGAATGGTGATTTAGAATAAGAAGTAAAATTAATGCTGCATGTACTTTGGAGTCTTTTCTAAGCTACTAAATAATGCACGGGTCTAGCACGGATGCATTGTGAGAAGTTTTGTATTTAAAAAACCTCACCTGTAATGCCTTCTTTCTGAAAGCACCATAAAGAGAGGAAGGGAAAAGACAGACAGAAAATGAAGAAAGAAAAGAAAAAAGAAAAAAAAGAGAAAGTCAACCTAGACTCATAGAAATAAAAAAGCATTAAATGTCTGACTGCACTGAATTCACATTCTATCATCGTTCCTTAGACATACATGACATGACTGAACCTTAGTCTGCAATTACAAATCATATTATTAATAACAGCAGCTATATTCTTAAGACCCTTTTATTTTAACATCTATCCAACTCATTTGAATAGGGTTTTGACAGAAGGAGTATCCTACCACTCTATATTTTAATACAGGTGTGGAGGTGAAAAAAAATGTAATGATACTGTATGCAAAAGGCATGACTCCCTGGGAGTTTATTGAGTCCTTAGGGCCACTGTTGAACAATAGATAGAAAACTCCAACTGCTACATTGCCATCATCTACTTAGGTGTTTGCCTCTTTCTCTGAAAAATGCCTACGCTTTTACCATAGCCCACGAACAGGATAAGATGAGCTAAATGTGCTTTCTTCATCAGGCTATAAAAATGAAAAACATATGCTTTTCCATTATAGAAGCAGTATATTACACTCACTAACACCATTTTGTTAAGTCTGTGATGGCATCTGGCTGATGCTCAGGTTATTTAGCATAAGCAATCACAATCTATCCATTACCCTAAATGAATAATAATATCTCCTGGGCTACAAAATGACAGAAATTCATAGCTTCATAGACTTTAAATAGGTTTTTGCTGATATAGCAATATGAAGTTCCACGGTTGAATACTCATTCAACTTGAAGGGGAAACTAAAAGGGAAAAAATGTAGATGTTTGTCTCCTTCCTTCCCATCAGGAGAAAATTACATTAGAATAGCAGTCAGAATAATTCCATGTCAAAATAAACATGTAAGTATGGCCGTGTGCACACTATTTCTTCATAACAATAACTAAAATGTCTTTCACCTAAGATAGAAAAATATTATCCATTCGATCTAGGGCTCCACAGAAGTCCCAACCTCCTCCCTCTGTAGAGGATGAGCCCTGACTGCACCTTTTCATCCAACTGGAGAAGGTTTTTTTTTTGAACACAAGATAAAAACAGTCCATTCAACAATGTGATACAAGATGTTGTCATATTTTATTACCCCTGATTTTGCCGGCCTCTAATAGTTTCCCAGTCGCACCAGGAGGCCTCTACTCACATCAATGTTTGAGGTTCAACCTCTCAGTCATATTTTTTAAAAAATCAGTTTTCTGGCACTATAAGAAGCTGAATGGGAATCCTCTGAAGGGATCAGCTGTTGCTGATATGTAAAATGAAATTCAATAACCCCCATTAGAGTTCATTTATAGTAGCTTGATAACAGTTACTCTGTATTTAATGAGTGTTGGCTTCTTTTTAAACATTAATCAAAATTTATTGAGTCACCCTAGGTATGAAAATCATGTCAATTGCCAGCTTTATAGAGCTACATCTACCAAAAGTAGGTCTTTTGACATACACACCTTATCTTTCTGCCCACAACCCACTACATAAATAAGAATGCTGGTCTTATATTTATAGATTCTAAAAAAAAAATAAGTCACAGCTTGAGTTTGCAATATTAAAAACCGAACGGCAATTAAACCATTTACATGCAATTTTAATTCTGCTTACAGAAGCTGAGTAGCACAGCTGGAGCTACATCTCTGTAATTCTACCACAGGATGGCTATAATGTATTAAATAAAGAAAAGAAAAAAAATTCCACCCTGAATTTCTCCATCTACCACAGGACATTAACTGCTTCTTCTTCCAAGAAGGCACTTAGACATTTAAAACCAGTGACATGGCATCTCTAAAGGAAATTAATTTGATCAACATTATCAGTAGAGATGTTCAAAACTCACAGTTCCCATACTGTTGGTAAAGTCAATATTTAAGAAGAGTTTAATTTCAAATTGGAAAGATAAATGTTTCTGACTAGGAATGCTTCCTCAGAATGCCTATCAGGGGAGAGAGCAAGAGCTATACCTGTTAGTCAGACTTTTACAAAGTAAGATAAAATAGAGACCCCAGTTATAAAAAGCTCTAAACAATAAATCCTGAAAATTTGACACTGCAGGTCCTGATAATCCCAGATTAAAAACATAAATAAATAACGCACATAAAGCATTCAGTAAAAAAATATACAGAAATCAACATTTTAGCAGGCTAATATCACCTGTCCTTCTGCAGCCAGCATGAAGCTGACCTAAGTCTACAAAGCTGGGCTAAATTACATATAACATAGTCTTATTTAGCACATTTATAGTGCCTCCTGATTCAGCCACAGAGCTGGAGTGTGCAGTCCTACAAGCTTCCACACAGCTCTAATTCCCAGACACCTCAAGCTATTAGTGGGGCTGGCAAGGCCCTGCATCCCCCCAGGCATCTCTCAGGCTCAAAGTAGTCCTCACGTCCAGACCACCTCTGAGCAGAAGACCAGAGAAGTGATGGGAAAGGCTTCTGCCAGGCAAAGCATGAGGAAGAAACCAGATCCGCTCGTTAGATGATCACCAAAGCCAACTGACTCAACCCTTTGCTGTTTCAGCAAACAGCCTTTCCCATCCCTCGTCCTCCCACTCAATAGAAGAAAGAGATTTTTATTTTTTTTTGTGGGAAAAGTTCTTGACCAGATCTGAGAAGTCTTCAGAGAAGAGATGATTTGGCTACTCAATGAACTTTTTTTCATAATCCCTTTCTGACAGTCAAATTGTTTTTTATAAGAAATAAAAAGGTGAGGGATCAAATGAACTCCAGCAGAGAATTACTTAAAGGCTTATAACATCATCATCATCATCATCAGTACTTTATACAAGACTCAAAAAATCAGCAAAACTTTAGTTTTAAGGGTCTAGACAAGTAATTATTTTAACCAGAAATCAGAAAAGAATTCCACCACCATAAAAACACATTGAAATCTTCAGGAGGTATAAAGTTCAGTCTTGGGCTACATAACCTGCCAAATCTTATATCAACAAATGTTCAAGAGCAAACAGGGATGTCAAATATTTTATACCAGAGCAGTTAAGTGCTTTGAAAACACAGTGGTAGAACCTTTGAGTTAATATCCACCATTAAGAGAAAAAACGTGCAAAAATAAAGTGATACATCCCAAAAGTTAAAGTTTTTGTACAGCTTCTCCATAATGTCATGACGAGGCTAAACCTCAAAGAAGATACAGAAACTCCCCATTAAAAGTTAATCAGCCCATAAAATGATTTTTTAAGTGTTAGAGGTTGTTATGTATTTTAAATAATTATTAATTTGAATTTTCCTTCTAAAAATGAAAACCTATGGTTATATGGAGCTAGGATAAAAGATTTCATGAAAGTGCTCACAGTTTGGAATCTCGCTGTATGAGAATTGATATAAACTGAAAATCTGCATGTGATCTTGCAGAAGGGCAACTACTATTCAGATAACTGGACAAAAAAATGTACATGTTTTTAACAGTACAGAACAATTCAGAGATAAAATAAGTGTCTGTCACACATATCCAAGGCACCTGAGAACAGGAAGGACCAAGCTCTTCCTTGGCATATGGAGGATCACCATGTTCAATAATTTAAAAATGAGCTGAACACAAGAAAAGCAGCATCTGCAAGCTCAGCTTAAGACAATGACAGTGCATTTGGTGACCATGGCAAGTATCCAGGGACTCCAAAGGAATCTGAACAGGATCTGTTCAGTAGATTAAATGCTTTCACCAAACCCTCATCTGTGAAAAAGCATTTTGTGAAGCTCATGTGGGATTTTTCAAATTTAATAAGGTATATACAATTCAATGTCTTTGATTTGTTCAGTTTCTTACAACAGAAGCACAAATTTGATGCTTAATTGAGAAAACCAAAATTCTTCCCCCTTTCCCCCAAACACACATGATCATTCCTCCTTCCTCAACTCCTCCTAAAAATTCAGAGTGCCCCCCATCTGTGAGCTAGTCACACTTTTAAGCACGTACTTCTCTATACCTTTGGCTAGCGTTGACTTAGGAATATCATTCAAAACAAAACCACTGGCTTGTGGAGGTATTGTAATATATCAAAATGTGTCAGATAGAGATCTGTTTATCATTGTCCCTCAACATCATGATAAACTAGTGGCCGTGAAATACAGAAATGTATCTGGATCTACAAAACAATTTGCTTTCAGGCTGTAACACTCAGACAGAACAGTACACAAACAACAGGGCAAAAGAAAAAAGTGGGCTGTTGCACCTTCTGGATGAAGGAGTTCATGTAGAGCCTGAGAAAAGGTTGTACATGTGACTCCTCCCTCTAGCAATAAGGTTCATTATACAAAATTTCTCCTTGGCAAGGGTAATATGAAATTTTGCCATTCGCAATATTCATACCACAGGAGACTGATGCCATTTTCATTCAACCATCTGGCCACAGAACTTTGTTTTTCAGGGTATTATCCAGTCTGCTCAAATTTAGAAATTGCATCACCTCAGTTTTACGTGTTTGGCGAGGAAAGGCAGTTTAGTTTGCCCAGCTTCTGTACAAGTGAATGGAGAGATTCAGATACCTTTGAAGACTTGCAAAAGTATATGCAGTCGTTCTAGCTTACCTACTCCTCCTTTTTTTCCTCCCAATATATGGAATTCAGGCATTTCCAGACATCATCAATGCTGTCTGCTTAAATGAGACGTTCATCTTTTACACTGAGATCACAGGAAGCTAAAGGAAAATTTTGCACAGCTTCATTCACTTAGTCCACAGAATGGTGGCACTTCACAGAACTGGGTTGGCAATAAAAATGTGTGAAAGAAGTGAAGATCTGGTTGCCAGGCTATCTTGTCAGAGCTGAGGTCATGTCTCAGAGAAGTGGTCTAGTTACTCAACTGAGAGATCTTTAAATACCATGTCATTATGCCCAGCACTTTGAAGGGGAGCAAGTGCTGGAAAAGCTCAAGTCCAACTTATTAGTTAAAACATTCAGTTGTGAGAGGCGGACTTTATGCATTTCTCATCCTTATCACATTGCTTATAACTAGTGGCAGAAACTTAGATCCCATCCCTTTGCCCCCTTGTACTGTCCTCATATAAGGTGAAGCCAGGCAGCCAGACATATTAGACAGTCTAATATTTGGAGCTTTTTGCTTCAGGTACCTTTCTGCCTCATCTTAGATTGCAATATACCCCTTGGCGCTCAATTGCCTAGAAGGAAAAGCTCTTCTGTGAATACAGACTGTCAAAACGTTAGTGCCTAGGGAACACTCAGACTACAGGGGAAGCATCTAATGAATTTCAATGCCTGATGGGTTTAATAGCCTTACTAAGTAAGCAGGTTGGATCAGTGTCTAGGATTCAATGGGGTTAAAGCATTCTAATCCCACTGTAGGCAGGATTTAGGCAGACTGGATCACAGCCTCACTTTTTCATGTCCTTAAATCAAGACGTAGCAACTAATACTCCAAATTGCAGTCCATAAGTAATAACAGTTCACAGACAGGCTTCACCAGAAGCCAAGTTTTTGACTTCATATGGTTGCTTAAATTAACAATAGTCAGCTGAGATCTGATGTAAATTCTATATAAAATAAACTGACAAGTTTTTAAGGGTTAAGAGCCTCCAGATTTATCAAACCTGAGTAGCTTGCTCCCACTCTGCTAGTTATGCTACAGACCATGTTTGTCATGGTTAGAAGTTTGTATATAAAAAGGAAAAAAAAAAGAATTAAAATTTCTCTATATAAAGGCCAGATACTGGTTATCCTACTGCCTGAGAGAGAGCTTTTGAGCAGTTAACATTTTATAGGTAGGGACAAGGGAATATACCAGATCTATACATGAAGGTCTATTGTTCTTGCAAAAATCTGTGATATTATGCCTTGCTTACACTCATTAAACCAAATGATGCTTTCTTTTACTAAGGCATACTATATTTATTGTTGATCCCACCACCCCAAACAGAACACTCATATTCAAAAAATCAAGTGGTAAATCTGCTAATTCAAGCATCTTTGCTACAAAAACTACTGAAGGTCTGATGTTGAATTTCTTTCAGTCTATGAACTCACCCCAAGGAAATTAAGACAAGAAGCTTCATACATAAGTGGTATGCACTTTTGAGAGATCAGAATTGTAGTTTGCAGTAAAACTCTGTCATTCTCACCTGCACTATTGTACACAGAGCTTGTTACTCCTTTCAAAGAGAATATTATTGAACTGATGGAGATGCTCAAAGAAAAATAAATGAGAACACTTTTCAGAAAACAAAAAAAATTCTGTCCATGAGTATAACAGGAAAATACTGTTGCTGTCAGTGCAGTAAAAGAAATGGGAATTATACTAGAACAGAATACATAAGTAATTGATGTTTTGCTTTGCCTGCAGAACAAAGCGTTACATTCTCAAGACTTGAGAAACAGGTAAGGACCTAAAATCTCAGTCAATTCCTCAATTTCTGCTATTGATACAAACAGAAGAATTCATGTCTTAGACTCTTCCTTCCCTCTCAGTTCATATCAGGTAAAGTTAGGGAAGAATTTTCATGAAGAGAGACTCAGATAAGCTTTTCCCAGTGTCTTGTGCAGACTTGTGGTTAGGGCATTCCCTTCCATTGGCAAAAAATATGGCTAAAACCCTCCCGTAAGGAGAGGGATTTGTGTCCCAATCGTGGTAACTATTGCTCTCAGTTATTGTGCAATAAAAAACCGCTGTTTTGTAAAAATTATTAAATTAAGCAAAATAGCTTTGGAATAAAGCATTTTCCAGTTCTTTTCAACTTGTATTTATTAAATCAGATAATAATAAAAACACACAAAACAATTGAGGTGGAAGAAAAGATAGAGTGTGAAAACAGAAGTTAATAATCATAACCATGAAGTGAAAGGCCACCCAGTGAAACAGAAAAAAATAATATCACTGCAATTTTTGGCAGCAGCATTGACCCTTAAATTTCCAGATTTAAGTCAAACTCCTATTAATCAGAAGAAAACTGTAAACAGTCTTCACTGTTGTCTTCTCTGGATTCTCACATACTTTTTCTGAAAAAATTTTCCTAGATAGATTCTGATAATAACCAGATTTTCTTAAGATGAGGTCTGATGTAAAATAACTATGTTTATGTTCCCATATTTATTTTCTTTGTTGAAGACACCATAAACACAACTTCTAGCCTATTTTAGTAGTCGAGTTGTGTCAAGTCTAAATTTTATGTCAATAGCTTCTCTGTACATGCAGCCAAATTGGAATCACAGCCCTGTTTTATTTATTTATTGGAGCCAATTGGTCTGTGTCATGAACAGTAGTTAAAAACACTAAGCAAAAAGCCAATCAAACCTCCCCCATCCAAAAAAACAAAAACAAAAACAAAGCCCAAAACAAACAAAACCAACCAAACAACCCCAACCAAAACAAAACAACAATCACCACCCTCTCTGCCCCACCAAAACCCCCCAAACAAACAAACAAACAAAACGCCAATCAAATAGAAAAAAAACAAATCCGCAAAAAACAGAAAAAAAAAGAGGAAAGGATAGAAAAGGAAAGGTATGACCATTAGAAAGAGTGCTTAGCTTTCAGGAGAGTCTCATGGGAAAAGGGTTTGGCAGAAGCATGCTGCAAAGATTATCCTGGGAAGTCTGAAACATTTATTCATGAAAGCAGCCCTTTATTCCAGTCATCAAATACCTGAAATACATTTATGGTCAGCACATCACAACGCAGATGAGACTGTAGTCAAATTTGCTTTTATCATTTAAGTATATTATCTTGTTTAGCAACGTTATACTACTAAAGTGAATTCAGATTTAAATCACAGCTTTGGCTGCTGCATATCTCAGCCTATTCTGCTTCAGTTTTCAAGCTTGACTTCCATCATGTAATTTTGTGTTTCATTGCTATCCCTAAGAGGAAACAATAAAGCTTTCCTATCTTACAAAGTTACCATTAATAAATTTAAATGCTGAAATGCCACTGTTTATAAGAGTACAAAATATTTTTCTCAAATAAAAGATTCGGACAGAATTATTTTTTAAACCCAATATCACATGTTACTTTCCACAAAAATCTCTGAACCAAACATAAATACATGCAAGAGAAACCAGACTGGGGCAAGCCTGGACAAAGGCTGGGTACCAGAAGCACATTTGATACAACAGAGCTCCTCTCCATTCCTCTTTTGAAATGTAATAAATTTTAGCATCTTCTTCACAAGACATTTCAAAGGTATCTGTTCCATTAGATACATGATCTTATAGCCTCCCAAAATGGAACAAATCCATATGAACATGCTGCTCATCCCTCCATGGGATACAGTGGCTGTAATGTTTATGGATGTATGTCACAAATCCCAGCTGTCATTCTCCTTTTCTGGCTGGATTTGCTCTTAACACAATCTTGTAGCAGCTAGACCAAATCAAGGGACGTTACAATAATCAGACATTCCAGTAATCTGAGGAAAGTTTTTCTCATCATGGAGGAATCTAAGCTGTAAATATGAGATTATGGGAAGATAGCCCTAGCACACCACTTTTTTCTCCGTTAAGAAAAAGTAAATAGTACTGTGAGCTACAATTGCTTTACAGTTACTTTATAACTCGCCTTGCTGGAGCTGCTTAGTGTGTATCTTGAAAAAGAAAAAAAAAAAAAAAAAAAAAAAAGAAAATGATGACTGAGAGCTAAAAAAACCTCACTTAATCATGAGCTTGACTTTAGAACAAATACCTCAAATGGGACTTAATTGCTTTTTGAAAACACTGCATTAATAAAAATTGAAAAATGTTTACAATTAATTCTGAATTGAGGAGTTAAGAAAAACATCTTCCTCTCCTAAAAGGAACAACTCTGCAAAACCAAGTTGGATTCATGAAGTGCTCTGGTGTTTTTGAATTTTTGTTTTCTTGCTAAATATTTTGGGTTTTTTGCTGAAGTTCAAGTGTAGGTATAAAAGAATGACACATTGTACTGAACTCAGTGGACCATCATTGCATGATGTGGTGAGAATACCGGAGAGGACTAACAGTGCTGCTCGATAGGATCCATATGGAGGTGAAACAAACCCAAAATCTAGGTCAACCTGTGTTGTGTATCATCCAGAACTTTAAGCAAGGCATAGTGCAGTATGCCAACCATATAAATTAAAACTCAGACTTAGTCAAAGGATGTTCAGTCTTCAAGTCTTCCTGGATTGACACTAATGACTGGAAAAGAACACGGAGCGACCACCTTAGAGCAGAAAGCCATGGACACATAGAGGCCAGGAGGAAACAGGCTCTGCTGTGGGAGCCTCACACTCATCCACCCCAACAATAAGACAAATTGCTCCACACAGTCACCTCACAAAGTACCATAGCCTCAGAACAAAGAGGAATATAAATGCCTCCTCCCACCCCCCAGCAGCCCCAGCCCCTGAGCAAGCTCTAGGTGTCATTTGAGAAAGGACTGCTAAGAGTATCTCACAGCAGATTAGAATATTAAACAAGCAATTTTATTCCTCTTGGCCTTTGCAGACTGTGAAGAAAATTGTTATTACTCAGAGCTGTCCTACATATTGCTTCTCACGTGCTAAATACGTATTTAACCTGAAGTTCAGGTTGCTGAAATAATTAATACATTGCTACATTAAACACAAATATTACAGTATTAGTAAAACAAACTAACAAACCTAAAACTCCAGGACTGAAATGATCAGGGATGTTATTGCATACAAATAAATGCTTCAGAGCTGTTATTGAGGTGTTTTTTTTTTTTTTAAACACAGGAGAGCTGCCAAAAGAGCAGTTCCTCTGCTCCCCCTTAGTCACTAATCATGCATTTTAGAGTTAGGTAATGTCAGAAGAAAGGTTGCCTGTGCAAAATTAATCCAGTCCCTTTTGGGGATATGCATTATGATACAGCCTTGTAATTACACATTCACGCACTATTTTTCCCCTCAGGACCACTGCTGTATTCAGTTCACAGGAAGGAAGAGTGCTCCATTAAAATTCAGCTGGACAAGCTTCTGTTTCTCTTTTGTTTCCTCTTCCAGGGTCGATATGTGGTCCTGTGCCACTGTATTCACTGCTTCCTGGCCAACCCTGCTCTAGTAAGAGAGTTAGCATCCTCATTGCCTTTTCAGCACTGCTTGTCGCTGTGATACTCAAATGATTCACATTATATTAACTGATTTATTTTCTGAACATTCTCTGACTGACATGGCATTGTAACTCCTCCTATTTAGCACGTGAGGAGCTATGTCATACGGAAACTCGGGTATAAAGTTTCCACTCGCATAGAGTGGGAACCTTTTAGGTACAATGCTCCTTTGAAAGAATACCTCCATCTGCAAGAGCTGGGTACAGTTTTATGCCTCAATGTCTTTTGGTATGAGGGAACCGTATATTGACCTGTGCAATTCTTCAATAAGGGACATACAGTCAGTTTTCTTATATAAATAATATCTGCTCATTTTAAAGTGTGAATAGTAATGATGCTGCATTTATGATGCTTAATTTGATTTTTAATTTGGCTTCTCTGGGTCAGTGCCTTAGAGATACTGCTGCTGCTGCTGATAGGCATCATCATGTGAAGAAATCTGCATTCAGGCCAGCTGTGTTTATGTATCATTCACACTGCTACCATACAATGAAGAAAATCACAAATTTGACTCTAATTGTGGCAGCTGTGTTCAGTGAAGTGTCCAAATTAGAAGCGACCTATAAAAGACTGTATTACTTGTAAAAGGAACGTGCTCCAGGGAATTTTCTACACAATGGAATATTTTCGGAGCAAGCTTTCAAAACAAATAGGAGATTATATGTGAATAAAACCCATGAATGATGCATGTAACCATGAATGAACTTTCTGAATGCATCATCGTGCCCTTTGATAGAAAATATTTCTCAGAAGTCTCAAAACATTTGCATTTCAAGTCTCAGTGAAACTGGTTGAAGCAGGAACTGACCAAAAAAAAAATAAAATTAAAGAACAGTTTTAAGAGAAAAATGTAAGAATATTCTGCAAACATTAAAGCTAAATTTCTGCACACAGTGGAAGCAAAAATGTCACTTCTGCAGCATAGATTTTCAAACCAAAAAGCATTACCTCATCCAGAGATCTGAATCCAGGAGTTCCGGCCAATTTGCTAGTTTACCTGGTGGTTTTGTTGGCTGAATTCTGGATTTCTTATATATTACATCTAAACTCCTCTGTTGTGCCACACAGATCTCACTAGCAGAAGGAATTACTGAAAACGCTGTGCTGGAATTAATGAAACTTGCCTCATAAAAAACCAAAACAAGTCAAGAATATTCACATGTATTTTTAGATGTACTTCAAAATTTTTTCAGTTCTTTATTTTAATTCAAAACATTGGCTTCCCAGAAGTTTCACAGTTTTCTATACGTTCAAAAAAATATGTTTATGGAGATTTCAGCATTCAGTATTTTTTCTGTTTCAGTATAGCCTGCACCACAATAATAGCCTGGCACTTGCTTCACTGACTGCCTAAAATACCTATAGAAGAAAATAAATTTCAAATGACTGAAGCTTCTCCCAACTTCCAAAAAAAAAAAAAAAGAGTTTTAAATTTCTGAGTGAATCAGACTCTGACAAAATTTGCAATATGAATGGCATGGGTCTGGGTTACAGAAGAATTGTTGCAGAAGGATTTAAATAGAACATTCAATTTTTGGCTTAGTACTGCAGCACTCTGAGCATTTTTTGCTAACTCCCCAAAATATGACTGAATTCTTTATCTCCTAAACACAAATTCCACTCATAAGTAGGTCATTAAGGTTAGCTTTATGTAAAGCAACCCATAATATAAGGAAAGCCATATGACATTCCCACAGACTTAGAAAACATGGTCTAGATTAAATCCTCCTAAGGGGGCACTTTTCTGCTTGAAAAAAGCTCTCTCAGGGACCTCTTAAAACAGGGTTTGGTCAAAATGAAATGGTCCTCCAAAAAGAGTTGTGTGATTTCACCTGTGACCCTTATCAGTCTTTTTCAATGGGTGATGGACATTGAATGGACAAGGACAAGAACTGTGGATATTCCAGAGGAAGGATCGAAACTCAGTGACACTGGGAAATTCAAGGAATAGCCTGAATTCAGTCCTATGAAATCCAAGATATACTGGCACGCTTGGGCAAAAAATATGAAGTATACTGATAAATGAGTGACAGCTTGCTAGAGAGCAAAAGGGTCAGGAATAACAGCAGATTATGAACGAATAGGAACTAACAGCATGATGATGTCACACATATGTGTCCAGCATATGGTCTGCTTACTTAGTGCTGACACAGCCAGAATACCATGTTCATTGTTGCCCACATCATAATGAGGCAGTGACAGGCAGATTAGGGAGAGTCTAGAAGACAGCCTCGGAAATGGTTAGATCGGGTTTTTGGAAACACAGCATTACAAGGTAAAACTGGAAGATTTACATAGGTTCAACATGGACTATGGACCAGAAGGGACATGTAAATAGGGCACATATAAAGGCAGTCACTAAAGAAGAAAGGAGACCATTTTGCTGAATTATCTAATTCTGCTGCAAATAATATCTGACATAAATAATAATTGGATTGTGGGTACTCACCCACTGGGGTGGCTGGACTTCCAGCATATTTATTTTTTTTTCCTAGACTAGTTAAAGACCCACACATGTAAATACAGAACTCTGAAATACTGTTATGCAGCACAAGAATGGAAACATGAAATTATATAAGCAGGTTCCCAGAAGGTTTTCTGAGGACTAACCCTCAGCATTCACAGCAGGAAGACGTGTGCCTGAAAGACGTAGGTGCTGAATGTGGAGACAGAGGCCCAAAAACGAGCACTATATTAAGACATAACTTGGGCTGTTGGAGGTAAACCATATGATCTCATTCAGAGGGTTCAGCATGTAGTGGAGCATCACCACCTCTGTCAGCAAGGGCCCTCTTTCTGGGGCAAGTCTCCAACATGTCATTATGCATATTACTGCCAACTGCACAACTCAAACCCTGCAGCAAAGTGATATGATTCTGGGAAAATTGTCATAAGTCTATTTCTGTACCCTTTCTGTTCAAGCTTGAAAAGGCTTCAGTCATGCTATCTAAACTAACCTCTGCTTCCTAGGAGAGGGCAAGACCATTTCACAGCTTCTGTTGAAGATCTTGAGGTACATTCTCCAGCTGCATCTTCAGAGAGCAGCCTGTGGCTGCAGTCCCTCTTATGAAGGAAGGTGGCTGTGCCATGTTCCACTGCTGACTTCTTGCATTACAGACTTGCTCACACAAACAGAGCACCCCACAGAGAATAAAAGGATAATAGGACCTCCCATGCTTGAATAAGAGGCTGGAGCTTTTACTCATATATCAACTTGCTTCATTAAAAAAAATCCTGATTACTTATGGAGTGTGGTTCTATTTCTCTTGGGGAAAATATGCCATGAGAACAAAATTAATTTTCACTCTGCCTCTCTGTTAGCAGCAAGGATGCCTCACTTTTTTTGTGTACCTTGTTGTCTCAATAGTAAAATAGGTTGTGCAACAAATGCTGAAAATACAAGCAGTTTAAATCTAAGAGAAGGTACTTCCTTAAACTGAATAATGATCAAAACAGTGCATTTATAAGAAATATATCTTAAAAGTTGACTTCTTTGAAACATTTGTAAAATGTATATGATATGTTTACGTTTGCGCAAAGGTTGCATTTTGTTGAAATACTGAAGTGATTTCAGCTTCCTCATGCCTGAACAAAAGGCAGAGATTTTTTTTTCCATTTGCAGTGCTGCCATTAGAATGTGAATTTTAGGAAAAATAAAATAATTAAAAAAAGAAATAAAAGCTTGTTATTAATAGAGAAACTCAGAAACTGATAGGCATACTTGCCACTTTCAAATATTCAGCTATACATATTTTTTGAAACACAACAAGCTACCTACATAACTGGTATTATATGCATAAAATTTAAAGCATTGTTGTGAATTTAGTCTCTATTATTTTCACCGTGTTTAGTACACAGCAGTTGTTTATGCTGCAACATTACTTCAGACCTCCTTGAACTGAAATGTAATGTTCTTGGATGCTTTTTCACTGCCTTGTAATCACACACCATTCAATCATTTGAGACTTCTATCTACTTCTCACTCTCTTCAGCAACTCTAATGGATGACCCTTGACGCAAGCTCATTCATTCCAACTTCACAAAGTATTGCACCCAATAAGACACATTTCCATCTGACTAGCAGTTAAGTAGTACAGAAGCAATACAGACATCTGAATTGCTTTCAGCTCACTACCAGCAGCGCAGTTGATCCAAAACAATCCTACCTGATGTGTTCATTTACATGAGTTCAATTTGCACTCTGTATTTGATTTCTCCTTACAAAATCTGTTGTGAGCTTGCTGGCCTCACTTCTTCTTACCATATTTTTGTAAAATTACAGGTAAAAGACACAGCATTATTAGAAAACCCATATACATTTAAACACAGGTAATAATTATTTTAATGTTTTTTCTTTTTTCTTTTTAAGATGAACTAAAATCTAGAAGTAGAGTAAAAAGAGTTTTCTTTGCATTTACATAAAAGTAAGTCAGCATCTATGTTTCAATTCTGATTCATGGGAAAGTCTAAGGCCAGGATTTTCTCTCATCATAAATGTTGACGGACCAAAAATAGACATTTTCTTATATAGTTTAAATCTCTGGAACCATATGTTAACACAAACATATGCAAAGTGCACATGAGTTCTATCACAACAAATAAACGACACAAGAGTAAGAAAAATTCAGAGAGGAGAAAGGAAAACAATACTTGCATCATTTAAATATTTTCATTACATGTTAAAAATACATCATAGGCACTTCAGTTTTTGTGGTCCAATATTTTTAAAACACAGAAGGCTGATGTGGATGAAGGTATCAGGAAACTGAGCAAAACCAGGGATGAAGTCTTTTCACTGAATGGTGCCTGGAGCTATTAATTGGAGAATATTGCTGCTTGACTATATCTACCCTACCAAATACTTTTCTTTTTTTTTTTTTTTTTCCCTATTCTTTCCTTTCGGAAGAAGGCTGAGAAAAACAAAAGACCGGTGATGAAGGTGAATGGGGCTATCACCAGAAACCTGAGAGAGCCTGAAAGGGAAAAATCACAGTATCTGCAGTTTGTGCATTGTTCGTGAAAGTAGTTGAGCTGAAAAGCATTTCCCAAAGCTTGGGAGAAAAGATTAAGATTTTTGTGAAAACAAAGTGAAGTTTTGAAGCTTTTTTGCTTTTTACCATTTGCTTAGATGACCCTTAAGCAAGTAGCTAAAAAATGTTCCATTTTGAATAAATTACTTCTTTCTTTCATTTAGTTGCAGATATGAAAAACAGGACCAAAATAGATGAGATGGAGTACTGAGGTAAAAGATACATATATCACAAATGAAGTCCTTCAAAAGTCACATGAAAAAATATTTCATTCTTCCTTTACCCAAAGTGACTGAAGCGCATCTAAAGTACAGTTAAAACAACCTCCTTAAAGGCTCTAAGCAGCAACAGTAATAAGAAAAAATTGAGTTCTCTCTGCATTTCCCATTGCCATTTAACACACATATGAATGGATGGCTTCTATTAGCAGCACAGGAGAAACCCTCCTACACTTGCTAGAACCTAGTCTATCAAGTTGATTGAGCTGATTGAGTTCAAAGGACTCAATCACACACCGTTCAGTAGCCCCTCCACTCAACAGCCAGCAAAGAAATGTAATATTTAGAGACCTGTATTAAGCATACAAGTTTCACATGCAGTACATAATACAAGGCAAAACATCTCAGCATGGTAATTCAAAACCTCACATATTTAAACAATCAAGTGCTGAGAGCTTGCTTACCAGAAACCCTTAGCACAGAGTTGCAGCTGATATCTCATTTCTCTCCTAAGCTAAAGCATCTGATTCAGTGCTACACCAAGCATCTTGGGACACCAAAAGCCAGAGAGCCTCATTCTCACCAAAGAACAACTACCCTTCTCCAAAAAACAACCCAAGAAACCCTTCCTTTTTCAAATGAGGGAGTATTTTAAATTGCATTTTAAACCACAGCTAGGTTTTATACTCAGCTGAGAGCAGTCTGTAAGGTAACATCTTCATGATTAGAATCACACTCAGACATAGGAGACATCCAATTTCCCTCTTCCAGCACGAGCATTTCAAAGGTAAGAGTGTGTTGTGACTACTCAGTTAAAAGGGGTTGAAAATCATCGCTTTCTTATTGAGACCACGGAATGAATCCACAGAAGAGAGGGTAAAGACCACCAGGACTGCCTCCTCCCAGCATGGTTCCTACGCAAAATATGAGTGGTTTATATAAAAGACAGGTACCACCTTTACTTTCTCTGATGAGTCCATTTAAAAGAGTGCCTAGCCTTTTTCCTCATGAGAAGGGCCTGAATGCATTATTAATTAATTCAACAGTTATCCTAGTGTATTAATAGTGTGTGGTAGAAGTACTACAGAGGCATTACCATGTTTCATCCTTCAGTTGCTCTTTAAAACCATTTGAAAAGTATTTTTCTCATAATCAGAGTCATTAAAATGCTGTTATCAGTAGAAGAACTGATGATGGTCCCTTTCTGCAACTGGAAAAGCATTAGAGGCTCTGAACACAACAATTTTGAATGGCGCCAGTGTTAAAACTGATCTTAAACTCTGTCAGGGCTTAGTGTGAAAAGAAACAATTTAAGAGTCAGATTTTCCTATATTTTCTATCAGTGCCTCAAAGTGATGTAGGTTAAAATGGTTCCCTCAGTAGTGGTCTTCTTTTTGTGGAGGGAATGCAAGGACTGAACAAAGCAGTGCAGACTTGGGCAGGAGTAAGCTCCTGGGAGTTACTGATGCAGTTCTTCTTCCCCATTCCCAGTCATGCTTTCTAGGGGTTGCCACCGAAGTCAAACACTGGAATTATAGTATCATAGAACATCCTGAGCTGGAAGGGTCCAATGAGTAAATTGAATTTGCAGACACAAACTGAATATTTTTCCCTCTATGTTTGAAAAGGTGATAAAAAAAAAAGAAAAAAAAGTCTTATCACATATACTTCCAATACACAAAAATGTAATAAAGTCCTTTATGAGACACTTGATGGTCTTTTACCACCCATGTAAATCGCTCTTGAATACTGAATAGCCCAACTCCCCAAAAGGCAGAATATTTTCAGATTACTCTCATTCAGATTTGTGTTTACTGACATCTACTGGCTGTTCTGACTCATATCTTCATTTGCCAGTGGAATGAGAGGTGGGTCAGTTTAGCACTGCTGTAAGTCCAGCTACTTTAATAGCATCAGCCAAACAAAGGGAAACTGGTCCTTCCTGTCCCCATGTATAAGACAGACAAAACTAAACTGCACGTACTACTCCTAAAAATTATCCTCCTAAAAGTATGATTCATTAACAAGCTGCCTATAAAAACACCTCAAGTAAAAGGACACACAATAGTTGCCAATTCATCCCTGAACACTTTTTTCTTTTGCACAATCTAAGCAGAATCCAAGGATAATCTTCCTTTAACCAGTCTTTACAAAGAAACACTGCTTGTAGAGTACAGTTAATAGAATGATCTATTGGACCACAAGAGAGAATTAGATGATGCTTCTCTCACAGTGTATTTTGCCAACTGATACAGAAAGAGGTTATTCAGTATAATGAGATGATTCACTAGCACCCATTTAGGAAACCCACTATTTATGAAAGAATACCCCAGCTAGTACTCTAAAAAAAAACTTAGGCAAGCAGAAAATAACCAATATAGACTGAGAAACAACAAATAGCACATTTATTCAATGTGATAGATGTTGCAGGAATTTTTCCAACTGAAGTCTCAATGGTTTTGTCGCTTCACCTGAAAGATGCCAATTTCAGGGAGGATTCATTGCGTATCCTTCTATTGTGCCTTGATATTTTTTAAATGTAGTCTAGGAAAAAAAACATTTTTTCTTGACTCAAAATCAAACAATGCTCTCTGAAATACTGTCTGAAAGGAGAGGAAGTAAGATTTGGCTCTTTGAGTTAACACAGCTTGTCAATATGCATGGCAAAATTTGGAAAGAGCCAGTAGATGACTGTAATGGGTTTCTGTGGCTAGGTTTTGGTAGTGGAAGGGGCTACAGGGGTGGCTTCTGTTAGAAGCTGCTAGAAAATTCTTCTGTCTGGTGCAACCAATGCCAATTGGCTCCAGTATGGACTTCCTTCTGCTGGCCAAGGCTGAGCCAATCAGGGGTGATAGTAACACCTCTGTAATAACATATTTAAGAACAGAAAGGTATTGTGCAGTGAAAAATTCCAGCCAGGGAACAGCGGAGTGAGAACATGTGAACAACTATGCACACACCAAGGTCAGTGCAGAAGAAGGGGCAGGAGGTGCTCCAGGTACCAGAGCTGAGGCCCTGCAGCCCGTGGTGCAGACCATGGTGGAGCAGCTCTGCCCCTGCAGCCCATGGAGGACCATCGGGGTGCAGAGACCCACCTGCAGCCCATGGAGAATCCCATGCTGGAGCAGGTGGATGCATGAAGGAGGCTGTGAGCCTGTGGGAGGCCCAAGATGGAGCAGGGTCCTGCCAGAGAACTGCAGCCTGTGCAGAGGGAAACCCACGCTGGAGCAGGTTTTTCCCGGGTAGGACTTGTGGTCCCTGTGGGGGACCCACGTCAGTACAACTCATTCGTGACGGACTGCACCCCATGGAGGAGTGACCCACGGGACAGCAGTTCGGGAAGAACTGTTGCCCATGAGATGGACTCATGGCAGAGAGGTCCATCAAGGACTGTCTCCCGTGGGAGGGACCCCACCAGAGTAGGGGAAGGACTCCTTTCCCTGAGCAGTGGCAGAAACAACAACTGAACATAACCCCCACTCCCTTTCCCTCTGCACCGCTGCAGGGGAGGAGGTAGAGTTTGGAAGGAAAGACGGGAGGGGGGAAGGTGTTTTTAAGATTATTTTACTTCTCACTCTTTTGCTTTGATTGTGTTAGTTATAAATTTAATTAATATCCCCACTTTGAGTCTGTTTTGCCTGTGATGGTGATCAGTAAGTGACCTCTCCCACCTCCTGAATCATGAATCCTTTGAATCCTTTGTTGTTTTTTTTCTCTCCTCTGACCAGTTGCAGAGAGGAGTGAGATAGTGGCTTTTGTGGGTACTTGGCGTCTGACCAGGGTCAACCCGTTACAATGACCCAGTCTACAACTTTAGGGCATTTTCCTACCAAAACTGACTGTTCTCCTAAAATCAGCCAATGCTTTCTGATGACATCAAAAGTCAAGCAAGTAGGAAGGTTCATAAGAAAGTGGCATTCTTCCACTGGAAATGAGGAAAGAATTTTATTTCCCCGAAATTCCACATTTTCCTTTCTCTCTTGTACACTGAAATCTTTCAATAAAAGTATCATAGACATTAAAAGTATTTACCTTCATCACTCTTCTTTAAGTAAGTAACATTTAAAATATAAACATAGAACATCAGATAGGTGTCTGGTTTAAATGAATCGTGTTTTCATGAGATTCATTCCTCAGTGCAAGAATTTTAGATACCTAGATTATTTTGGTCAACTTTCCTAAATTTTAGAGAGGAAGAGTTAGAAAGAGTTATTGATCTCTTGTGGATGAACAGATGAAACAGAATACTCATTGATGAAGAGCAATGCAAAAGAAATATGCATCAAACTGAAGGCAAAACATAGGATTTCAGCCAAAAAGTCTCACAGGAATCCAGAAGACATGAAGAATATCTGAATAAACACTCCAGAATTGGACAGCTTACTGTCAAAAGCAGTTCAACTTCAGTTCATACATTCGTAGTCTAAAGATTAATTAGAAAAATTCAAGTTAATGTTCCAATAAATTAAGAAGTGTGTATGAAAGCTTATCGGTATTCTGTAGCACATGCTGAAGAGCAGGTTCCAAAATTTTGTTATTGCCCTTCTCTGAATACATACCAAAAAAAGTTTTACAGTGTCAAACAGTACTGAATGCCAGAAAATCCTCAAGACATTGCATTGCCAAATAATATTCCTTTTGTTCCGTTCTGTTAGGTGCTACCCAAGATGGCAAGGTCAAATTAGGAAGCTTAGTAATATCACAGATAAATGCTCCCTTTAAATATGGAAATGCATTCTGCAGTTCCCAAAATAAATTCTCAGATGAACACGCATCATCATGTGGAGTTTAATTAACTAGTGTTTGGGGTTGTTTGTTTTCTTTTTTTAAACAGCAGCCTTTTTGGAATGGTCTATAGAAGCTTCTTTAGTTGGCCATTGAAATGTTCAAGGTCTAATTTTCACTCTGGAAAAGACACACTGGTTTCTGAAAGCTTAACTGGTCAAGTCTTTTAGTATGAAACTATGAAAAATAATAAAGCAACATATTTTCATCAATAAAATATTCTTACCACATAACCCCTCTGATAGAACTCAGTGAGGGGCAATCCACTGACTTCACTGCAGTATCAAGCTTATTGTGGTCATACTGATTTTTATGCAACTTTAATTCTGTCATCTAATCCTTTAGCCATATTGCTAAAACAATATTGCTCTTCAGTACGTAATTAAAGTTTCATCTTTAAGGAAAAAATGCTAACATAAAAATCTGTTGTTGGAATGACAAACATGAATTGCTATTCTTCTTTATTGTTGGACAGAGATAGGCACCACTGGCTAGATTGGGCTTGATGGCTTTTCTTCGAGAGGTTTTCAGTATGTGAGAGAAGCACAAAAAAGAATCATAAAGCATGCTATCTAGATTACAAACAGCAAAACAGTCATACTTTAACACGTGAGAAGCATAATTTCAGCACCGTAAACGATGCATTATCATAAACATCATGAAGAAGGTAATTTTGAAAAAACCCTACACACAACAACAATTTTCTATTTTCCTATTTTCTACAAACAGCCCTGAAACCTTCCTCAAAAACAAGATGATAAAGCAGAGAGACTACGTGCCTTGAAGGTTACCAACACCTTGAAGATCTACTATATAAAAAGAAAAAGCATTCTAAAATCAAAGGCCATTGGTAGTAACCCAGTGCTCTAAATTCCCATCTGAAGCACATTAACAGTACCTAAAAACACATCCAACACAATCTCCTGATTTTCAACCAGAAATTAGCAAACAAACAGCTATGGCAGATCAGGAGGCATACAGGTAATAAATTGTTTAAAAAAATACCATCTATGACCAAATATTACAAGGTAAAATGAAAATGTAGTGCTGTAGCTGGATATATAAGCTTATCCTAAATGAACTTAGTGGTGCACCAGAAGTAGCATGAAAGCCTAATATAGCCTGTTTTCTAAAGGGTTACTGCAGAAACAGCTACTTCAAGACCCAGATTCTCTTTGCATGATTCTGTAGACCACATTTTATATTTTTGTAAACAGAAGAAGCATATTTTTTAAGCAGGAGCAGTTATTGCAGAGGCAACATAGATTTTAAGACTTTTATGTCACTGTAAATAAAGATAGTAAATTTATCTCTTTTTAAGCCAGTGGGCATTTTAGCTTTCTTTGAAGATGGAGGTATAAAGACCACGTGAGATAATATTGAGAAAGAAAGGGGAATGATGTCTGTTTTTTACAGAAACAGGATGCACAGTTTCCTACCAGAGCTAGGATCTTTGCCCATGTGTGAATCTGAACAGCTCAAGATCCAGTAGGATCAAAAATCCAAGTAGTAACAGCTTATCACAAATTTCTTGGGGCAGATTGCCTCCTGGAATTGCTAGACCAAATACACGTAAAATTACAGATTACTTTGCTTACTCACCAATTACACCAATATCTCTATTCTTGACTTTTGTTATTTATTAATAAACACAAGCTTGCTGTAGAGTCTTTTATTGGCAAATTTCAAAACACTTTTCAATACTGGTATTCAGTTAACTCTTTATTCTTGGAGACAGTGAAGCACAGGATAAATTGATTTCTTTGGTTTCTCTGGCAAGAAACACAAGGGGAAAAGAAAGAAAAACAGGTGATTAAGGCACTGCAGTTTTAAAGATACTATCCAAGTAGGAAGGTCTTTAACTCAAATGTTGAAATAATTCTCTTTTGATTCATCCTTATCAGAAATCTTCTTAGACTTCCTAAAGGAACAATAAATGCCTTGTCTAATTTCTACCTAAAAACATGCAGTGTCTTTTAGAAGAGGCTTGCTTTCCTTGGGCAATAGTGGAAATGACAAACAGATTCACAGTTGAGCAATAATAATTTAAGAAGAATTTGGTACCATACTTTGTTTTCAGCAAGCTATGCAGCACCGTATTGAAAACATGCAGTATTTCATCACCTGATTTACAGAGTTGTAAAGAGTTACAGAATGAAATCTAGCATGTGTCTCATACTTCAAATCCTATAATATTTCAAAAGATGCCTCTTGCCCGTGTTTATTGTTTCTCAGATGAAGAATATCATAGTCAGAGAGACAGTTATTTTGTTAGCCCTGTAAATAAAGTCTGGAGTTTCAAAAGCAAGCTGTTTCATTGTGATCATTTATCAGCAAGATTTTGACATTCACAACTTCATTAAATAACTTTGCCTGTGACACAGAACAGACCAGTGTTCTTGTTATCGTGCGAGGCATCATCACTATCAGCATCACTGAAAGAGTAAGAGGTTTCCAAAAGAATGACTCTTATTAAAAAGGAAGGTTCTGTAATTTAGTTCTAAACACACACAGAGAATAGACTGATGAAGAAAAGATCATTTAAAAAAGCACAAAAAAACCACCATCGCCATTCTAAGCCTTGTTTAAACAATGCAGGCCTTATTTAATCCTGTTCCTATTGTAAATAGTACACCCAAATTCCCATTAGATCTTTTTTGTAACATTACTAAAGACAGTTCCCACCCAAGAAGTTTGTCATCTAATGCAGAACACAGAATCCCATGAAAAAAAGCTATTTGCTTAACTAAAAATAACAACATATATGATTATCATATCTGCTTTATATTTATAATGAAACAGCAGTCTGACTGATGAATTAAAACAAAAATATCTTCAGAATATTTGAAGATGAAAAAACCCTTTTTGCAAATGCTTATCTAATCTAAAGGCTATTCCATATATATATATGTATTTTATATATAGATATATATATAATTTTTTTACAGGTTCAGATATCATATTGGATCACAGAACATATTTCTGAACCACATTGAAAATACAATGCATTGACATATTTAACATCTCAACTTGTTGCAAATACATTCTGTTATTGGATTGCCACTATTCTCAACGTCAAAAAAGCAAGAGGACACTTGTAAGAGGATGTGCAATTGCTACTCCTAATGAACTCCAAAGGCAGGGGGAGCTATGGGAGTAAAGAAATAAAGTATAATACCGATGCGGAACCTCTCCACCTCCCAAATCACTCATGAAACACAAGACCACTTGGAGCTAAATTTGCAGAGAGGACTAGGTGAAGATATAATGAGAATTAGCTACAGTGAGGCTTTAGCGGAAAAGAAATCCATGATGGACACCAAACATCAGTATAAATTCTCCTGAAAAAAATTCCATTTCTTCTGCACCTGATGGAAGGTGTACTTTTCTACAAACTTTGCCTCTTCTGTGCCTGCAGACCTCTTCTAAATGTCTTAGCCAGGGTAACTGGAGGTAAGCACTTTACATCATGTCACTCTTCATCGATGGAAACTGTGGAGCTGCTTCAGAGTGAACTCAGTGACTGAAATAAATATTTGGGATCAACTGAGAGTAATATATTTACATGTGAAACACACCCAGAGTAAATTGGCTTACGCAATCTGCATTCAGCATGAGATTGACTTCTACTTCTTCAGTCTCCAGTTTTCCTCTGTGGTACCAGTCATCAAGGGGAGCATGTGCCTCAGTCTGGCATTCTGAGTATGAGTATTCCTGACTTGAGCTTACTGCATAGTACTAATACCTAATTCTCCCCATGCTCATCTAAGGATCCTATATGCCAGACACAACTCTTCAGTGAATTTCACGCTCCATAACCCATGCTTTCCAAAGGTTCATACACCTGGCAGATGGGACCTGCCATGCTGAAGTGCAGCAGAGTGTGAACTGGCAGCTCTGTGCTTGAAGAAACTCCAGCAGAATCCAAATTTTCCTCTGCTACAACCTAACATTATGACCCCTCTCCATCAAGTGACCTTGCACACATGAACCGTGCACAAGCACAGCAAGGTGCGCATTCCTGTGTACATGAGGTGAGAGATAAATGGAGATACCTGCTGAAATTCAAAATGCTATTTAAGAAGAAAAGTCAAAAATCATGGAACTACAGAATAATGCCAAGAGGAAAGGCCTAATGGAGGTCATCTGTTTCTCCTTGGGGCCAGTGTGGGTTGCTCAGGGTCTTTTACTGTCACATTATGAATGTCTGTGAAAATGGAGATTCCACAAGTTCTCTGTGTAACCTGTGCTCCTGCTTGACTGCCTTTAAGGCAAAGAAACTATGTTCCTTATGGGCTCAGAACACCTGCATGGTGAGGAGGGGCTCACAGCAACTTAATACTACCAGGGAGACCACATCTAGGGTCCTTGGTATAGAATGACTACCTCACTAATAAAACAGATGTAGTGAGATGTACTTAATGGAGGAGGTGTCACAGGTAGGAAAAGGGTAAGAGCTACTTACACTCTCAAAAGAAGTATGTGTTGCTGCTCCACATAATGAACTATCAAGTGACAAAAGAGAGGCATCAGCATCACCACCAGTCACAGGAATGTGCTTTGTGGGAAGAAATAAGCAAAATTATAGTTCAAAAGGATTTTGAATTTGCATTCTCTCTGAAATCTGAATTGCGTTTCTCTCTGCCTGCTAGAGAGACAGGAGTGGGATGTAAGTCACATGCCAGTAGAATTAATATAATTTGTTTTGTTCTAATATGTAAGGTATTGGCACAGGCGATTTTCAGATCAATTTTCTTCCAACACCAATTTTGGTACAAATCTGCAGTCATTCTGTTTCAGTAACCATCATTGTACTAGCTGAGAACAGCTGTTATTTAGTAAGGATTTCAGACATTTATCTAGTTACACATTCCGCAGTTCACTCTGCTGGGTCATGAGTGCAAACCAGAGTGTCTGACAGAAAACCTACAGGGTGCTAAGGCTTTGCCCCTAAGAAAGAGTGGAGAAAATGTATTCCAGAAGGGTCAAGAGAGGAGAGAAAAAAGATAAGGAAACAATCACATATATAAAGTGGATGTTTAAATCTTTTTCCTCCTGGAAATGTAAAATGACAGTTCGGGTGAATGGCTCTCGCATGATGCTGTCACCCTTCATTCTGCAACTCTGGCTGAATGACGTCTAACAGAAAGCTCTTTTCACCTCACCTTCAGGGATTAGATTCTTGGAGCATACTTAGGTAAGTTCTTATAGGCGAATGTTCAAGGCATTCAAATCTGTAATGCAAAGAATAGTTTAACTGACAAATGCCTAATGGTTTGTTCCTGCACACGGCTAATGCACTGTACTGTGTAGTAATAACTATTGACTTGCACAGTGTCATTATATCAATAGGCAATAAATCATTGTCCTTTCTTACCAGTGAGAAAATGTAGAAATTAAATGCACGATATTTAATACACCATTGTTTACAGTGCTGTGTAGAGCCCATCCCTAACATGTATAACCACCATTAAGTATTTTCCCCAGTACAGTTTTGAGCACTGGGCTTCTCTGTGGCAAGCTCTTTCACAAGAGATTGTATCATAGGTACACTGTTACACAGAATAAACTAGCTATTGTTGCTTGTTGGAAGTTCTGTTAATTTAAAAAGTAATTTTGCTTCCATCTTGCCATAAATCACCTTATTTAAAAATCCTTACAAAGGAAACCTGCTCAGTGTATGCTAGGTCAACTTTTTGTTATGCATCATGATCACATCTGATATAGAGACTATTCTGTGCTGTTCAGACGAACATTGGAAAGGCAAAGCAAGGCAATGCAGCCTCTTCTCTAAACACACTATGTGGTAACTCTTGGCCTGATGAGTTCACAGATTAAAAAACAAAGTCATAAATAGAAAATGGGAAGAAAAGACAGCAATGTCCTCAAGTCCATGAAGCCTGACATGAGCACATGAGCATGTGCTAGAATATCAGGACTAATAATAGGGATGAAATGACCAGGGTAATAGCAGGTACAGGTTTTGCTAGGTTCATACAGTTTGCTGGGATTTGTGATTACTTTCTGTATTGCTTGCTAGGCAAAGGACATTGATGAATACTGCAATGGTAGTGAAAAGTAACTTAAACTGGTTACTACTAAGCAGTACCTTGATTTTAAAAAGTTGTCTATCTGTGTTCTACCTATTCTGCAAACCTACTGTAGATGTTTATTTCCATACTAGTCAGGTTCTTCAGTAAAAATATTAATTTTTTTTTAACACCTCTTTAGTACAATGAAAAGCAGAAGTTGCAGAGGAGTGCATAGACAATCATCCAAAAGGTCAGATGAGTCAAGGCCAGCATCTTAAGGAGGAGGATAGTTAGACTCCATGGCAGGAATGTAAACCTATTTGTTACCTGATGTAAGTTAAGCGGTAGCTCAGTGAATTTTAAACTATCTCAGAAGTGTCTAAATGCTGCAGTTAAGCTTCTAAAGCAGTAGCAAGCATTAAAGTCCCTCTGTTGATCTAGCCTTGGTATTTGCTATGAGAAAAGGTACTGTATTGTAGAAAGGAGAACTGTGTGGACACCAGGAGCCACTCTCTAACATCAAAAAGAAGTTTTATTCTGTTTATTTGTTTGCTTCTCCAGAAGTACCTCTATGTCTTTTGTAGCTATTATGGTACTAAGAATACTACCTTATAATAAAATTGATGGATTATCTTGAAATTTAGGACATTTCTGATGGGTGGTGAAAAACCTTTGCAGAGGTCTTACTTAAAATTTTACTACTCTAAAAACCTCATAATTATGAAAATCTTATAAATGGAAGTCCTTTGAAAGGCTAGGTAAAGAGGAATGCACTGAGTGCATGAGAAAGGTCTTTTTCCAGCCAGTAGAGTGAGTCTGAAAGCTTAATTTATCATCCACGTTAATACGGTAGATTAGCATGCTATGTGGCATACATTTCTCAAAACCAAAAAGTCGCTGTAAATTATCAAGACAGCCATTCAGGTAAGTCAGCTAATGTACATGGACAGAACGATACGTGGTAAGAGGAGAATGATTCCTTTCTGAGCAGGGTGCCAGGCTGGGAAGAGCAGACACACACAGAGAGAAGCATGACCTTGCCAAACTGAGGTGGTCTCCTTGACAGCCTCGTTCTCCAAAACCTAGGAAAAGAGGGAAGGTCACAGCACAGGGTTATTCTGGCTCTGCCAACCATCATTGCTTGTGATGGCTGTAGCAATTTCCTGAGCTAGGCAAGGCTCATTGCCAGCAAAAGAACAGAACAGGGAAGGGGGTTTGGCGTCAGCTCTCCTCATTTTTATATAATAAGGGAGAATGGTAACAGAAGATACACTCAGAAGAAAGAAGAGTGTAGAAAGCTCTTGGCAATTATAGTCGTCACCACAATATAAGAAAGATATTAGGCTGTTAGAGAGTGTCCAAAGGAGGGCAAGGAAGACGGTGAAGGGCCTTGAGGGGAGGAGCAGCTGAGGTCACTTGGTCTGTTCAGCCTGGAGAAGAGGAGACTGTGGGGAGATCTCATTACAGTCTACAACATCCTTGTGAGGGGAAGAGGGGCACACACTGATCTCTGTGGTGAACAGAGGGAATGGAACCTGAGGAAATGGCCTGAAGTTGTGTCAGGAGAGTTTCAGGTTGGATATTAGAGAAAGGTTCTTCACCCAAAGGGTGGTTGGACAGTGGAACAGGCTCCCCAGGGAAGTGGTCACAGCACCAAGCCTGACAGAGTTCAAGAAGCATTTGGACAATACTCTCAGGCACATGGTGTGACTCTCGGGGACGGTCCTGTGCAGAGCTAAGGGTTGGACTTGACGATCCTTTTGGGTGCTTTCCAACTCAGCATCTTCTGTGATTCCGTGACTATTCCACCACATTAGCAATGCTGCAAAGATGAGGCCTCAAAGTGTACCTCTAAATATTATAAACCTATTTACATCATGTACAGTCCACCTACCAGTTATCTGTGAAAAATATTCTACAATTATATTTTGTCACTTCCAAGTAAATTTTTTCTTGTCTTTTTTTTTTTTTTTTCTGAGTTGCTCTATTAAAAATAATAGGTCTTTCTTTTCTTTTGGTCAACTAGAATATCGAGTGAATACAGAAAACACAGTATCAACCTTAGACAAATGTTTGAAGGGAGGATAGTACCACTCAAAATAAAAGAATTTACTACAAATTGCACAAAACATTTTAGCCTGGATTAACAAAGAGTTTTACCTAGCCACAAACTGCAGGTTTTGACAAATGACCACTGAAAAAATTTTGTCTGTGTCTGCATCTTGTATTAATTTGTATTCTGTACAAACTAGCTACACATCTGTCCAACAATTAGAATAGAACTTGTCTGCTGGATTTAAACCACAGCTGCTTATTAAATCCCTATCTTGTAATCTGGTCCCAGCTACTTACATGTAGGCTCTCCCCAGATCCTCCTGCTGTGTTAGCACTCCACATGAATAGGAGGGTTTTTCTGCATTAAGTCACATTACCAACCCCCCCATTTTTGCTTATACTTCAGGAGAGGGTCTGAGACTGGGGTAACGACTGCTGACTTCCTGTGACCTTGGGCAGGTCGCCTCACCCTTGGATGGCTGATTTTAATCTTCTGTTCAACATGAATAATAACACTGGAGAGCACTTTCATGTCTTTGGATGAAAGACTTAACATAATACAAAGAATTTTTATTTAATAACAGAATATAGCTTTCAGAGTAACATCTTATATGGAGTGGAAAATGATGATCTTATATAATCTGTTGTATATGGGCACTGACAGCTTATCCTTGAGGGTCTGGCAAGAAATAACTATGAGAAGGTAATGGCTGTGAAGAATACTTTTCTCTGTGCATGACACATCCCCTAGGACACAAAGGTCTCAGCAATTAGTTTTGTTCCTCTTTTGAGAAAAAGACATTAAACACTATCAGGGAAATCCTATAGTCACTTGGGGCAAATGCACCCAAATCTTAACTGCTGTTCCATACAGGCAGAATTTTTCTCAGTCCAGGCCCTAAGTGGCCATATGAGCCTGTTCCAAGATAAGCACAATGGATGAGCCAATAAATAGGCACCATTTAGGTAAATTTCCTCAAAGGCACAGAGAATTAATTCTGATTGTATTTTGAACAGAACCCAAGAAATAGCACAGACTCAAACTCAAATTTAGACAGCACACCAGTGCAAGTTACTCCCAATCACAAAACCAGGGGAAACTCCTGAATGTGGGTGGGGTAGAAGCTTTGCTCCCTCCATCTGGACAGGAGATGCACAGTCTGTCCCATACACCTCTGGATATCACATGGCTGTGCAGGAACCATACTGGAAGGGGTTTATGTGGTATGTCACAAAAGCAGAAGGCATTTATTGCCTTTGAGTTTTATAACGTCAGTTTAAAGTATATATGTTTGCAAAGCACCCATCTACCAGCATCCTCCTTCACAGAGCATAGATTTTGGGGCCAAGAAACTCTCCGTATCTAGACCACCAGCTAGACTTAATGAAGCAAGCCCTAAGTCATACTCCACATTTATAGAGTGTATTGAAGGGAGTTCAGGCTGGAAATCCCAACTGAACATTTATGCTTCACCCTACTATTGGGAGAAAACAGAGCAACTCATAGATGGGTACCAAGCAAATATTTGCAGAGTGGAGGCTTTGATGAGTTGTTTTCAGTCTTCCAAGTCTTCTCTTCAGAATATGTCTCGAAAGGGAAGATAGTTTATAGCAGAAGACAGACTAATCTCTGGGAATTTGAAGTATAAAAAGCAGACCTGAAGACAACATAAAGAATGTACAACAAAGTGCAAACCCTTCTAAACTAATCACAGTGCAAACACTTTCAAGCCGAGGCTGGGTTCCTCTAGTGTATTTCTAGATACATTGAAGTGTCTTGGTGAAAAAAATGGATACAAAATAAAACGAGCATTTCTGGAAGCATATTTCTCTAATTTTTTAATTAGAAATTGGGATAGAAGAATGGAAAGCCAGTTGAAAGATGTGTTAATTTAGAAAAAGGCAAGAGAATCTTAGAAAGAACATTCTGGTTTTATGTGGTTTTTAGTGGTGGTTTTGGTAGCAATTTTGTTATTTACTTTTCACCACTAGCTGACCAAGTCAATTAACTGTGTGTGTCACACAAGGGAAAGCTGATAAATGAACAATTACAAGGATTTAAGTTGTAGTGTCAGCTTCTTCATTAAAGAAATATTGAAAATATGGGAATACAGAAACACTGAAGGTTGACTCAGAAGCATAGTGACACAGCTGGTATTCCACAAATAAATAACCTGAGGAAATTTGTAGCTACTCAAATGGAGAAGAGATAGTAAATAAATATTATTACCTGTAAATAAATCTCTAGCAAATGCTTTTGTAAAACAAACAAACCTTTCCAACACAGTAAATACAGACGTTTATTTGCATGCTGCTGGAGCCAAAAATCTTGAATAATTTTGGCCATTAGAGTGTACTTATTCTGCATCTATTTGTCCTTTCCTTTAAATAGAAAACTAATACTCCATTCTCCCTTGAAGGCTTATTAGAAGATAAAATGCCAAAGGATAAAACAAACACAAATTAAATGGTGTTAGGAATCCCAAGAGAAGAGTAATTCAGTTTACATTTCGGGGGGTTTTAATTGCTGCTAAATTACACTTCTGAAATCATGTTCAGAGGATGAAATAATTTCTGCTCTGCTTTATAAACCATTTTCCCAATTTTTTAGGCATGAAGCCAACTGACTACAATGACATATAGAACTAGAGAACTCATAGGACCTGCACTCACCATACATTCATTGGCATAAAAGAAGAGTTTAAAGCATACAGTATATTTGTTAGGAGAAAACCACTGGCGGCTTCTATTTTTATAGCTTTCCTGTTCATATCTACTCAGTTACACACCAATTTCCAAGGAAATAAAAACCATTCCTGATAAAGTGATCATAAGCAAGAAGAAGCAAAAAAAAAAAAAAAAATTCAGTCATAACTGATGCCTTATATTTTAGAATGGGACTTTACTGATACTAAGGTCAGCCTTCAAGTACCAAGTAACAACACTGGAGCACAGGTATTTTATTCAAAAACAAGCAAACCACAAAATGTAACGGCTACAAGAGCTGTAAGAGAAAAAGGTGAAGTTATTTATATGTTTGGTAGCTCATGTGATGAAAAATTAATAATAACAAAGGTAAGAATTGCAGTGAAAGGGAATCTAATATTTTGGTGTTCAAAAATGGGGATTATTCTTGAAACATCTGTGCATCTGTCTGTGTATTGCAGTACCTTAGTTATGGGCTGGGATGCACTGAATATTAATAGAGGTCAAGAAAAACAAATCTTTCACCATGTTTAATGTTTTTAGTTCTTCAGTGCCTAACTCTAATCCTTAGAGACATAAATGTCACAAAAGAGGACTGTTCATAAAAGATCCATCTCCTCAGTCTTAAAAGTAAAATCCATACCAAGGTGGATCTTGTAAGACGGTTTTGTCTTCAGTATTTTTCTTTATTGCTGTTATACAGAATCAAACTGTTGTTAGACAGTAGGGCTCAATCATGTGAGCTCTTACAAATATCATGAGTCATCCCACTAATGGCAGTGGAGTTAAATAAATCAAAGTCACAGGTGCTATGCTGAAAACAGAGATGGTGACAAGGTAAAAATGTGTTGTCTATGTGGTCTGTCATTCCCACAGCTTCCCAGAGATCAGGGAACTAAAGCAAGGAGCAAGCATATTTAAGTTAACCTATTTTCTCTTCTTGCATCATCATAAGACCTCACTAATTTTGGTTGGTTCATAAATAATTGTTCAACCAGTTTACACACCTTCACAGGCATTAAAAACAAGCAACGCAAACTGCCCCACCCCAAGAACAGGTACTCATTTATTTTTCAATTGTTGTATCGAAATTGAAAAAAGAAAAACAAACAAAACATCTCAATATTGCAGTGAATTAAATTAATTGCCCTTTGACCATACAAGATTTCTTTTCATGCCAAAGCGTTTTTTTCTGATTTACTGGCATTATGAAGGGATGGCAATGTTTATGCTAATTTACAATGCACAGAAGAAAAGGTCTTTTGATCAGAGCTTTTTATTTTCGTCACTTTGATTGACTGTCAGCCATACTAATTATCATAGAACCATTGATCATCATTTGCTGTTAACTAGGAAATGTTGACATGTTTTCGGTAGCATTATTTAGCATGCAAATTCAAGAAGAAATGGTGCTAGATCTAACAGGCAAAATTTTCATGTCCACTTCATTTAAGAAAGTCAGTCACTATTAAAGAAAAAAATAAAGTTTAAGTAGGAAAAGTTCCTCAAAACAACATACAGAGTAAAGAAATGGAACTGTAGACAATATAGAAATGCTTCATACTTATTTTACTCATATTCCCTCTACTTTCTTGCTGAAATCTATTCCTTACACAAATCCAGCTCCAGAATTAAAACAACAAACTAGAGAATTTAATTTTAAAAACAATTTTTTAAGGGCATTTCAATACTAAGAATAAAGTGCAAGTTCAGCATAACTTTTACAAATGACATGTGCTGATAATTTTTCATAGTCCATTTTGCTTTAAAAAGCATATTTAAAAATTATACTACTTTTTGTCAAAAAAGCAAGTTTTTCTCCTTTGTGCACTAATTCAACATATCAAACAAAAGGAAAGTATTATGATACATCTCAGGGAACGAACTATAAAAAATACTTATCCAGGGTTAAAATGGGTTCACTCTAGACTGTGTTGTATCTAATATACTAATAGTAAATTATCATATCTTTTAATCACTCCATAAAAAGATTGTGTAATGTCACAGAAGCAACACAGTAAGACCCTATTTACTTCCTTGGTGGCTCCTTTATTACTATCAATACCAAAAAAAAGAGGCACGGTTATCTTGCTCAGGACCAACAAAATTCAAACTTGTAAATGTGGCTTCGAACAATAGCAATTTTCTATTAAAATGTCCTCTAATAACACAAAAATCCTCCCTCAGCACTCACATAATCACTTTTATAGCCTTTCATAACTAAGCACTGCATAACTAAGAGCAGGACCTCCCAAATTCCTCTGAACATGGGTTGCCCATGATGCTTCTGCGGTACTGTGAAATCACAGTAGTGTCATGAAAGACGTCAGGGAACGTCTGCACGGAGGTTCACTGTCGTTCATTAGAAAAGGAAACAATGCTGGCAATATAGTATAATATTTTTTTTAAAAAATGTAGACACAATAATATGGGGTTTTTTCCACCTCTTTTTGCATGCAAAGCAGCAGCAGACTGACTACCAAAAGTTATATTGCAACCTTTATGATCAGGAGCAGAAAACTATTGCATAAATGACCAATTGAATATTCTGGGGATGGACCTAGAGACCCGAAGACAGTATCTCCTTCCCTCAGAAGTTTTTCTTGCATCTAGATACAAGGCCCAGGTATTCTTTCCCATATCTTCTGCCCAAGCCAAAATTAATGGTTTGGTCATGAGCAGGAAAGACAAGTGATACGGGTTGACTCTGCGGACAATCCCTAAACTATGTATCTCATAGGTTTAAAACTGACATTTTCTTTTTATGAAAATATATACCTCAATTATTGGTCTAAAGGGGGACAAATGATTTTTTTTGGGTAGGAACATTTCTCTGATGCATACTGCAGTCCATGATTCCACCCAAAGTTGCAAAAGTTTAGGAGCCACCATTGCATCCCTGTTTGGTCAGCAGCCTCAGCTGTCCTTCCCCCTTCCTTTTTAATTCAGAGAGAAGACAGATGCTAATTTTCAGTTGCATATTGTAATCTGGTTTTAACAACATTAATGGAAAGAATTTATATCACCAGCATGTTTTATCAAATTATAGTCTTCCCTCAAAGAAAAACATTTTTTCTGGTGTCTTTGAAATCAACATTAAAGATGATTCTTTCTGATTACTGTCATTACTGAAATGTCTCTTGTGGTTCTATAACTACGCTAGCTTAGAAATATGGATTTTATTTTTAAATTTCTCCAACTGCCTTCAAATAATTTTCTTTAAAAACATTAGAGGCTTTTTTAAAGGCAAGGGGAAAAATAATGTAGAAGTGGCTTTATTTTCCTCCCTGTATTTTAGAACCTGCATTTTCTTTTCTTACGTCAAAAGCCCCACAAAATCATGAAATTAACCTGAGTCCACAATCACTTTTACTCCACAGTTAATAAGAAAAGGGCCATTTCTTTCCTTTTAATGAATGAAAGTCTTTTAAAACCCCTGCTGACTAGGCAGGTATAACTAAATTTGTTGTGCCTTAACTTTGAGGTATCTAGGGCTTTGAAATAAAATATTTTAGAAAGCCTTTAAAAAGCGGTTGTAGAGATCAACAGATGTAGCAAACTTTGAATAACAAAATGTATGCTGCTTTCTAGAAACCAAATTCTACCTTTTTGTGGTTACAAGAGCTGGTTTGATACTGCATGCTTGTCTTAATATACAAAATTGCAGGAAAAAATAGCTTTTAAAATTTCTTGTACCTTTGAAGCTGGATTTGCCAGTGGTCTGTATTTATTTAGTTACATTTCCAGAAACCAGTAGGGTTCAGCCAAGGAAGCTGAGGGACAGGGAATGGAATGAGGCATCAGGGCAAGAAAAAGTCAACATGTAGACTAAACCTGTGAAAATGCCACATCCTTAATCAACATTTTAGTCAATCACTTCATTCAGAATACTAAATTATTATTTTGATATAATTAATGGCATTAGGGAAGACCAGTGTTGTTATAGTAGCACTGAGGTGCCCTAAATTAGGAGAAGTCCCGCAGAGTCCTCGAGGTGCCCTAAATGAGGAGCAGCACCCTATAGTGCCTCTCTGTGCATGTCAACATACCAACAGTCAGCTCCTGTGTCTATCATCTAATCTCGTAATTAAAGCACAGGAGAGAGGATATTGTCCCTACATTAGTAATAAAAGCAGAGGGGATATCTGGAGATGTTATAGGAACAGAAATGGGAATTTATCCCAATCTATATTTCTTCATACCAGTCATTTCTTTAACTACAAATTCACTTTTAATCTTGTTTACACTGCAGACACAGCCTGGCTGCAGCAAGCAAATTGGAGCCCAGTTTAGTGTGACTGTACTGGGTCTGTCTAGGATGGAGACAACCTTGCCCACAGCAGCCCTCACAGTGCTGTGCTTTGCATTTGGTAGATGGAAAAGTGTTGAAACACACCAGTGTTTTGGTACTGCTGAGCAGTGCTGGCACAGCATCAGCACTGTCTCTCCAACATCCTGCTCCTGTCCTTCAGCGTGCTGGCCGTGGAAAAGAGGTTAAGAGGGGACGTAACCAGGACAGCTGACCCAGACTGACCAAGTGGCCCCTACCATATGACACAATGCTCAGGAAAAAGAGCTAAGGGAAAGGAGAAGGAGGAAGAGGAGGGGCATACATTATTAAGGTGTTTGTCTTCTGAAGCAATTGCTATACTTCCCAGGAATTGGATGGAATCATCTGCTGATGGAACATTGAGAATAAACCTTCTTGCTTTGCTTCCAGCCATGGTCTTTTCTTTTTTTAATTCAATGGCCTTTATCTCAACCCACAAGTTTTTGATTTTATTTTCTCCCTCTGTCCCATTGAGGAAGAGGAGTGAGAGTGGCTCAGTGGGCAGCCAGCCAAAGTCAACCCAACATATTAGCACATAAATAATGATAATACGTCATATATATATTAACAGAAAGAATGAAACTTTCCTTGTTTTATCATCAGAGCTTTTTTATGCTAGTATAGATTAAAAAAAGAATGGCAAAGTTTGGTGAAGGGTCTTTATTTTATGGAGTCCTCCAATAAGAAATTTCTTTGAAGGTGATTAAACTCTATAACTCTATCTAGTAGCCTGCACATACTTCATAGGGTAAAACTTTTAATTATAAAATGACCAATGTTTATTTGGAAGTCACTGAGTGACAGCAGCTATAATGAGTCAACTTTTAATATTGACAGACATTTTAAACACAAAGGTGTACTTTTGTACTGTTAAAACCTCTTCCTGTTTAACTCTCAATGGAAATTTAAGGCGTTTATGAAGTAAAGTCAGTATTATATTTGTCTAGCAAGCTACAATGGTATTTGGTCAAATATCTGACTATTGATGTAATTTTTTCCTTTAGGAACATTGTGCAAAGGCAGATTTGAGATCCATAAATAACAGATTTTATTTTTTCAACAGTTTGTGCCCAATAATACAGTCCTTATAGCTGACCTTGCTGGTTTTAGAAGGGACTTGACAAATAATTCTTCAGGTACATTTCACTGCTACATACATACATAACTTTCTCCCATATTCAAGTCTGTCTAACAGCTAAAATGTGCTATTTACTTTTATAATCTTTATGCCTTTATATTTTTTTCTAACATCAAAATGTCTGAATAGGCTATTTAATCTCTTCAGAATCCTTCAGAGAAACCTTGGTGTTGCCTGTGAAGAGTCTGTATTTTATGTACTGCAGTTTACTCATGCAGAAGGAAAGGCACAGTGAACTGGCAGTGTTCATTGCGGTGGCAACTAGCCCCCTTCCTCCTGTGGGTTACCCATTCTTTCCCTTCCTAACTCTGACCTTCCACATGCCATCAACCTTGATCTCTCTCCCCACCTATAATATTTATTTTTGAAAAATTGCTACAAAGGGAAAATAATCAGGAATATGATATACAATGTCTTTCAAGACAGTTAAACAACATCAGGAACAGAAAGAGATGAGGTCCTACCCCACACGCTGGGAACTTAGATGTAAAATTTCATAAGGGAAGGATTCAGAAGAGAAACACATTTCACCTGCTTGTTCTGCTTGGGCAGTATAGAAAATGACCGTGCTGTAGCCCTACAGCTTCAATGCCTGTGTTTACCCAGCACTTGACAGGGGAAGAGAAGGCAGAGTTGTGGCACACTGTATAGACCATCTGCCTTCCAACAGCACAACTGTACAGCGGCTGGCTTGCAGGCAGCTTAAGGCTCCCAATCCTCTCCTGGCAGAGATACGCTAAATCCTCTCTCTCACAAGTTGCAGGCAGATTTAAGTCCACTGCGTTGTTGCTGCTTTGGATTTGTATTCTTCTAAGTGGGAGTATCAGCCTGATGTGAGAGTGGGTAGCATGGAAAGGATTAGCTGTAAAAAGTTGTAACTGCCATTTGATTTTTCCAACAAAATTGATATCCATCAGAAGTTAAGATGATCAGTTTTCTGACTGAGCTGAGACCTACACACAAACTGGTTTTTTTTCCATCAGATGATGCATCACCTTAAACAATAATAAATAATAACCAATATTAAAACAGTATTTATAAACTGGACATTTGTGAATTCTCAATACAGTTTATAATTTTTTAACACTTTTCAAGGTCAACTTAAACCACTTTTTCCTATGTCTGGTACAATGTCACTATTTATTTGTATCACATCTTCACCAAGAGATACCAATCAATGCCAGGGCTTTTGTGAGACAGTCCCTGTACAAAGAGTCTCTGCTTAAGAAGTTTCAGACTAGATCAACAAAATTGTGTATTGGAGTAGAAAGGGAGAACCAAGGGGGAATGGATTCAAATAAAAGAGAGAAGGTTTAGATTAGATATTAGGAAAAAAATATTTACTGTGAGGGTGGCGAGGCAACCAACCTCGTTCCAACATCTGCAACAAGGAAACTGTTCAGGAGAAATAAAGAAGGTTGCAAATAAACTTTCTCAATAAACTCAAGTGCTGAGAGTACTTCTACCATGTGCTATTATATAGACTGTCATTGCTCTCTATATTTATAATATTCTGTGTGGATCTCTGAAGTTGACTCAAAGCAGTAATTTCAGTATTTAACCTGAGCCATTTTCAGGATCATCTAGATGACAGGTTGTGGTATGGCTGCCTGTGTATTGCTTACAGATACTGTCTGTACTAATGAAATCGCTGTTTTACAGAATACTTCTGTGTAGATAGAATTGATCAATGTTGTGTCATCTCTCTCTCTAGCCAGGAATGAGGGTCTCTCGCTAGAAAGACTTATTTAAGTGGAAGCACCTCATAATAATGAGATACTTCATGAAAACCTCCCTTAGAGAGCTTCTTTAAAGCAAACAGACTAGAAGGAGTGGAATTTCCTCAAAAGCAAAACAAAACCCAGACGTATTGCTGGGTTTCAGAGACCTCAAAGCGCAAACAACTTAAAAGGAACTGACATTCTCAATGTCACAGGAAAAAGAAAAGACGACAGCTCTGCTGGCTTTACACAAGTGTCTACTGTAATTATCAGACTGCAGATGAGGTAAAATGGCTACACAGAGGAATAAGAAAGTGTCCTTTGACTCAAAAGAGAATAGCAAGGATACCAGTCACAGATCCCATCCATGACTCTAATTAATACTAATTACACGCAAAAAAAATGTGAAGAAAATAAGTTAAGGAAAATACATAAGGATCTGCAGCTTTGTTCAAATGTGTACACTCCTTTTATCAGTTGGAGAGGACACCCTGCCTCCTGTTTCAAAGGTTTTCTTTCTGGTCAGTTCAGCTTTCAGATGTCGTTTGGCCAACTGATCTACGAACATAAAAATGACCACACTTCTGGGGCTCTAGGGGATGTTCAGGGTGTCCTTCCTTTGGGGTTTTGGCTTCGATGAGTGGCATGTTCTTAAAGTAAACCTCCCAGCTTTTCTTATTTACCTTAAGGAGGCATATTATCTCCTGATCATAACGAGATCTCGGGGCATGAGACCAGACTTCTTTTGGACATAAAAAAACCCAAAGCCAAGCCACAGAGTGCACCTAATCCACTCGAATTTTTAGTCAGCTAGACCAAAGAGAAACCAGGGAAATGCTGGCAGCACGGACATGAGGACTTCAGGCATGTTTCATTCCAGAGACTGGTTCATCTTTCACCACCACACCAGCTACTAAAAAGTCCTTACAGATTTCCACAGCCAGAGATATTAGGACTGAACAGATGCTTTTATTTTAGCACAGGGCTAATGCCAGGGACTCTGTCTGATGGGCTTCAGAAGACTTCAGAAAACTTAGAAGCCTCCAGTGTAGTAACTTGGCAAGTAGCAGTCGATAGCAAGTCCATGCAATTTTTTCTAATTTTTGCAGCTAATGTCCTTTAGTTTTAAATTTATGCATTTCAAAAATTTCATTGCTGTATTTATATCTTATGTGATTGAAATAACTCTCTATTGTTTAGATTTAATCATAATCTCCAAAATAATGCAATTCCTATTAAAATACACACATTCTAAAGATTATCAGAGACTGACATAGAGTATTTGCTAAAGCTACCCAAGGGAGCTCTTCTGTGGACTAAGAAGAAAGGATGACTGAGACAATCCATCAACATAAATTTAAGCTGTATAAATATTTTTATCTTGCAAGTTAATTCACCAAGAATTAAGTGTTCTCCTGCAGCAGTCATGACAGTACATTTTATTCAGCGTTTTGTTAGGTTAACTTCCTTCACTTAAAAATTTTCCTTCAGAAACCAACAGCTAACTTGTTAAAGGAAATTTGATTAATCTTAAGTAAGCTACTTTTATTTCACTACAATGCAGTATTAATGGGAATAACATAAAAGATAATGGAATTAAGAACTCAAAACAGCTCAGACAACATCCCATTACATCAGACTAATTCCAGTGCGTTTCTGTAGTAATCTGTTCTGCACCACTCCAGTGTGCTTATGAAATCAGAGCAAAGAGCTGTTACCAAGGAAACCAATCAACCCAAGACCCCTTGTGTGTGGAAAATGCAGATATTTAACACCAAAAAATCCCATACAAAATAACTTCAAACAGCAACCCAGACTGGACCTACCTCTGACATTTATAAGCTCGTGCAAATCTGGCAACTGTTGTTCTGACCTTTCAGTTAAAACATTTTGCAATTGTGGACTGATTAGGAAAATTTTAAAAACCACCAAAATTAAAAGTGTATTGCTCCAACAGACAGAGGATTTTATCAGTGTTATTAATTACAACAGAAATGCAAACAGCAGAATTGTATCCCACAATTAATTCTCCATTGTTTTTATTAATCCTATAAACCTAGGTCTGCTCTCAATGTTGGTCGGGGGATGATAATCCAATTGCATAGGACACACATCCTTGCTATCAATGAACAGGTTAATCATAACAGAAGGGATTGGCTTTAGCCCTTCGTACCTTGTGGTAAGAAACTTCTTTCCAAAGCGGCTAATCGCAGTTAGCTAGCTAACAGATGGTAATGCTCTAATTCCTGAACTACATATTTATTGTAAATGGCTACAGGATTGGCTACTAGATTAGCTGCATTCTCCAGCAACATACAGACCTGGATTCTATACAGGGAGAAGCAGAGACGCAAATCCCCCTGTTCATTAGGATCTGACTTAAAATTACCAGCTAATTTTGCCAACAGATGCGGTCAACTTCAGATGCTTAGTAACAGTGAACCTAGGCACACAGATGCTTTTAATTTTTAGTTTTCAGCTATATAATTTAAAGATTTTTTTTGGAGATATTGTCTGCAATTGTAAGGACTAAAATTCAAAGCAAAAGTTTTCTAATCTATACAGCTCACAGTACCGGCGCTTAAAGAAAAGCTTTTTGCTAAGAGAGAGAAATTGCTGCCCACAGACACTTAGAGTTCTTAAGTGACAATTAAGTCCTCCAGATGTAATTTATGAAAGCACGGGAATACTACTTAAAATATATGTGTAGATGGTGCAGAGCTACTTTTCGTTGAAGTCCATTAGCTTTGTGGCATGTAATCTTGAAAATGAGCCTGTATTTTAATATGCTTAATACAATTTACTGTCTCTAACAAGCACTGATACTATCTTATTGTAAGGACTGTACCTGTAAAGGACACACTGTAGATAGAAAGATTAAATTGGAAATTAATTCCTTACTGAACAACAGACAGCCTAAAATGAAAAGATCTCGAACATATGGAACTAACAAATACTAATCAAGCTTAACAAAAATTTGCATGCTTCAGGGGATTTAACAATAGCTCTCAATCATTTGTGTTACTAAATATGCACACACTGCTTTGCAGAGATCAAAACTTCCAGTTAACTTCATCTGTGCTCATAAAAGTCACAAAAGATATGGTTGGCCTGCTTCACTGGCAGAAAACATCGGAGTTAGGCGGCAGTCACACAAAGCCCCATACCACATTTATCGTTTTTCACTGCAGGAGTTAAATAGTTTTTACAGAGGTATCTGTCACGTTTAGGAGAGAGAAATCATCCTAGGAAACTGATCCATGCTTCTTGAATAGTTTAACTTAGCCCATGTTGTATAAGATAATGTTTTGTAATTGTTAGCGTATGTAAACACAAAGAGAGAGTCTGTCTTAAGGATTCCTTGAAGCTGCGTTAACCCTAAATGCCTCTTATCTACTATTTCCATCAGCTCAGAGAGCTTAAGTGGTTATCTAGCAGTGAAAGATAAATAAAAACCATTTGGAGGGCATAGTTGCTCTTCTCTCAGTGAAAGACTCATGGTAAATTTTACTTCATTCTGTTCCAGCATGTGTCATGGACCAAACCCTGAAATAGATTAACCTGAAGTATTCTACTCTTTGCTCTCACAATAAGCTTTCAAAGCAGCAGCCCATCCCTCCTCCTGGCCATGCTCCAACAAAATGCTTGTTTTCAGGTTTCCCTCACCCATGACACAGACCTCTTTTCCTGAATGGAGTTCAGAACAGATCATAAGGAAGTCACCCTGACTCGTTTGGCACCAAACAAATGAACATCTATATTAGCAATCCAACTACGATCTGCCATGAGAAAGAAAAGAGGAAACTCAGGGTCTGGGGCCAAAGGAAGGGGCTACTGTGGCAGTATTTTTTCATGCCGGGGCCTGGAGGGACGTTTTGTTGTAAGAAGTCAGACACAATGCCTGTGGAGAAAGTACATGCTGGTGCAGTCCTAAATCTGTCAGACAAAGCAAAGAATGAATATCTCTTTCTTTTAAAAACAATAATTTTGACTATTTCTAGAACACCGCTAAATATCTAGCATTGGAATCTGGGTGAACTGCATTTCCCAGGCTCAGTTGGATGTTCCTTTTCTTCCTGTGGCCAAGTTGAGAGGAACTGGTAGTTTGGGGGCTTAGCAGATGACTCTGTTGTGTATCTTCAGAACATTAAGTAAAGCACCTTTCCTTCTGGTGCATGCAGTACTCCTTTTTCCCTTCCTTTTCAAGCTCAATAACTAATACATCCCCATACAATATATTGGGCATCTCGGTTCTTGTAATAGTTACTTGTTTTATTACAGATATAAAGATAAATTTTTTTCCATCAGAAAAGACAACTGCAGTGAGTTATATGCTGTGTCTCCAAATTACTTATTTGGAAGTTAACGTGGCTAAAGTTCTGTCATTTGCAAGTTAGTCTGGGTTTGGGAAATCAAATTTAGTGTTTTCTGGTCCCCACATCATCCCTGTTTTATTTGATGTTTACAGTGCAGTCTTCAGGATAGTCTTAAGAAGCCCAGGCTAGAAGTGCATGAAGTGGTTTGAGTACCAAACTAACTAGGCATAGCGGCACAGAGCGCAGTAGGGCCAAATTCCCTGTGCTCTGAAGCAAGCTATCCAAGAAGAGGAGTAAATTGTCTTTCATTTTGCAGGTGTGGGCTTTTTGTATTTTGCTTATTTATTTATTTATCTAATTAATTAATTAATTAATTAATTGGGTTTGGGGTTTTTTTTGTATCCAAGCTAGTTGATTTAGCATAATCTAGCACCTCAACACTGCAATGCAGACTAGCTGCGTGCATCTGTAGTTAATAAAGTTGTTTATGTTACTTTAGCTAAACCAGAATTCAATACCCTCCGTTGTAGTTTAATCAGTACTTCCATGCCACCACAAATTTTATGTAGCAGAATAAATTTACTTCAGTAACATAAGCAGATGAGTCCTGGCAGCATTACAAGTAGGAAGTCTATTAGTTAGTCGTTATCATATTTTACATTTATGCTCATTCTTTTATCTTTTTTTTTTTTTTAAGGAAAAAACAAAGGCAGCATTATTGTAGAAGGCATCCTCAAACAGAAGTGAATCATCAAAAACTAACTACCTTGTACGTGTGCTCTAACAAGTCCATGTGTTCACAGAACATAGCCTCACAGCCACTGAGCACTTTTCATCTAATCCATCTCCTCCCAACACAAATAGGAACAGATTCTTGTCAGCAATCAGTCTCCAGGAATCCAAGTCACACTACCCAATGCCTTATTACATGGAAAAAGATAAGTACTTAAGTGTGAAAATATTATCAGAAAAGCTTCTCCCTCTGTTAGCAGGGACATAACCACTGCTGACCTGTGTTCAGCAAAGGTGTTAATGGAAGACTTAACAACAGGAATTTTTTTGATCTTACTACGTTAATAGCATACACATTTTGGTCTTAGGCAAAGAGAAGAGTATTAATTTCCAGCATGTTGGAAAGGAAATCCCAAAGGCTGGAAAATTCACTGCTTTTCACAGAAAAAATCTTCTCCAGCTGGAAACGCAATTGAAATATTTTTTTTACAGTAATACTTGCAAAATAAAAGCAAATATTGCTTTCATATTAATGACCATTAACTCACTAAACCCTAGTTTAATAAACCACAATTTATTAAAAGTAGAAGATGAAGACTGGCTAAAGGGGAAGTTTCAAATAAAATGCCTAATGATTAGTACATTCATTCTTCTGTGACCAACTGGATTACTAAATGCACTGAAATCATTAACTGACTTGTAAATTAAGTTCTGAGGCTTTTGAAAGCAGGCTTTGACAGATGTTTCTACTTTCAGTAAAAACTCAAGTTGAAATCCCAGAAAAGACAATATACATTAAGAAAGTCTACACAATATTTACACTTGATATCAGGGGAGATTGATTCATGAGAAAGAGACTGGCAGTGTTATTTACTTCCTATCCACCATAATTTAAGATGAAAATTTAAGATTTGTATGTATGACTAAATGTAGCACTCAGTAAAAGTCACTGATCACTGTTGAACTCGTAAAGGCTCATTTATTTAGAGTTGAATTCAGGTAGATAGATTTTTACAAGGCTTGATGAATTACAGACCGAAAAGTGACCAAATAATTGCAAACTGTCATCAGAGGGCCACAGTGCAAGGCTTGCTTTATGTATGAAAGTATGTATGTACTAGCTCTGTATTGAAAAACAGTATATTTTGATAACTGTATTTGAAGTATGATTCCTACCTGCTGGTCAAAATCTTGAGCAAATAATGTTTAGTGGCATTTTTTAAAATATAAAATTCTCGGTCGTAAAAATTGATTATAATTCAACACAGAAAATCAACAGAAGTTACAGACAGATAGTGAAGTTCCTGTTTACCTGAAGGAGGACTTTTAATACACACCTGTTCACTGCAAGACCTAATGGCATTATAGCAACACACAGGGAAAACAGGATATATTATCAGAATAATAAATACTTTTGTTGGGGTTTGAAAGAGGTTGCATAAAATAACTTAAACAATACAATTTATTTATGTTGACTTTTACATTAACCTATGCAGAATTAGCAAGCAGATGTGCTTGATGATAGCCTTTTCAGGTTTAAGTATTCACTCAGGAATTCACATTTTGGTTTTATCGTTCTAGGAAAGTTTCCTTCAGCATTAGCCTAGTTTTTACACTGCATTGCTTCAAAATATTAAGTCAAATTAATAAAAAAAGTAATAGGTTTAGAATGTTATATAGATTTTTCCACTCTCATATCAAGGTATGCAATCAGGATAGTCTTAAGAAGCCCAGGCTAGAAGTGCATGAAGTGGTTTGAGTTTGCATAATGCTGTTTACATACATGCTGTTTACATACATGCTGCTTACATAAACCAAATTTCCAGTCTTAATTGATAAAAGAAAGATAAATCTCTACAAACGCTAAAAATTATGAACTGCATTTTCAAGAGACAAAGATCCACTTTGCCTTATGCTGGTTCACCCTAAGCAAATGAATTGGTAGGTGCTCTTTTGGAATTAAGTCCTAGAGATCCTTTTTTTTTTATAATATCCACATATGTTTTAATGTGGATCCTAGTTTATACAACAGCCACTTTATTCAACACTGAGATAAAAGATATTAAACCAAACATATATATATGAAAAGATATGAAAAGACCTGAGTAATCAGGTGGAAATAAAAGATGCATCCAAATTCCCTGAAGCTTGTTTTGACTTAGGATTATGTGAAAACTTGTTCTTAGGGAGGGCTTCTCTAAATGAAAAATGTATTCACATTACTTAACTGGCTACTGCCATTTCTGATTCAGGTCTTTGTTTTGACCAGGAAGCAAACAGCTGAAGCATCACTGGAGTCAGCAAAAGACTGAAGAAACAGCAATCAAATGACTCAGCATTTCATAGCAGATGACTGCTAAGGCATTGCATATTTGAATCAGAAGACAAGTTATAGTTTTTGTAGATGAGAAATAGGAATATTTTTCATTCAGTGGACAAAACTGTTCCTTTTGGCACAGTACGGTGTGCAATTAGTCAATAAGAAGTGGAGAAATCACAGTGAGACCAGTTTGATTTTTATAACGAGAAGGAAGTAAATGCTATTTACCCATCCTCTTCACAATATACAAATAATAAAGTGACAGTCTCTGAAAGCCTATAATTGCATCAGCAAAAGAATCTAATTCAGCCATAATATCAGGGTTGCCTATGCAATGACACTAAAGCCTTCTTTACAATATCAGTATTTTGCTTTCACCATTTACCATGAACAATCACAACCTCGAGTCAGAGGTCTGTGTAGCGCCAATGATCTTTTTCATCTCTGGCTTCTTTGCAATAGCACTAATTCCTTCACTGCTAATTGCTCCATGGACACCTGTCCACTTGGAACTCTACTAAAAATGTTGTGTTTGTTTATAACCAATTGCAAATTAGTAATGATTCTGGCTATGTAAACCTGTGTGGCTTCAAACCAAGAACCAAATTAAAGTGAAAACCTTGACCTCCTTCCATTATGTAGGTCCACGGAATTAAACTTAATACATTATCCATGGAGCTACATGGCAGCTGCTGGGAGAACAAGTTACACAAGTCTTGGAAGCATGACAGCATCAGGTAACTGCAAGAAACAGCCTTCTATGCTGATAACTCACATCCTGACTCTGGTGTATTCAATACTGACAGGGAAGAATTTTCCCTGTTAAAAAAAAACAATTTGTAGCAGGAGAGAAAGAGTGGAAGAAAGAAGAAGAAAGTGGTATTTCTGCATTTCTTTTAACACATTCTAGCTAATCTAACTACATGGCATGCAACTGTCCAACAAAGGAAATTTTGTTAGAAGGGTAAATTTTTCCATTGTGGTGCACAGGGATTCAATTACATGACTCCCATAAATGTTAAAGGGAATCACAGAATCACATCCTTTCACAGTGCAATTAAAAGGCACCCAAGAATATCAATCATTTCTCAAACCAGAAAAGGTAGTTCAATGTAGTCAAATGCTGAGATCAAAGGAGGGTGTGCAGAGCATTGGATGTGAAGGTTGATGGGGAACAGAACCAGGAGAACACAAAAAATTCAAAGTCTACCATAATCTATAAAGGGTTAAGATGTGCACAAAAAAAGAAAAAGACAACAGATTGTTTATAGATAAGAAATCCTGGTGCTAACAGCCTCTGTAGATACAAATCCAATTTGGTTTAAGAAAATTATAGCTAGAGGAATAGTTACGGTGAAAATAGCAAGTGGAATACTGAAGCCTGTAATGATTAGACTTTTCCTGCTTTATCCAATGTAAATGGTTGTCATAGGTGAAAAAATAGCTTGACCTTTGGTCACCAACAGGCAGCTGATAAATGAGTGCACGGCAGGTTGGGGGGTATGAATGTCCAAAACTGAACTTTTGAGTCCTCAAGCAGAAGCTTACTAATTGCTAAGCTACATCTAGTACACTGAGAGGAAATTTCAGTAACACCTGGGATAAACAGAACTGGCATGTCCTGAATTCTCCTATTAATAAGGAGACATGAGAAAGAGTCACCAATTAGGAGGCTGATCATGCCTTGTGCTTCTGCACTGACTATTTAGACTGGGAAATTGGGGTTTGGGGTTCTGGATAAAACAGCTGCTGCCACAAAAGGTTGCTGAACAGAGGAGGTCCTCTCAGAAAGAAGAATCATAGAATGATTTGGGTTGGAAGGAACCTTTAAAGATCATCTAGTTCCATCCCCACCTCTACCATGTGCAGGGGCGCCTTCCAGCCTAGAAAACAGATTAAGATTTTGGTTGGAGGAGAGATCCTGGAAGTCAATGAAGATCCTAGAGATTTTCTTCAAGGAGAGGGATGCTGTGGGATGCTCAGGGACCTTGGCTGGGCATGCTAGAGATGGGTGACTGCAAGAAGCAACACAATATGAACCAGCATGACTTTCCTTCTCAGGGCGGCAGCAATTCCTCTGTGGGGGAGTCAAGAACTAGGCAAGCGAGGGCACAAGCTATCCAGGAAGGGTAAAAGCTCTGCTGTCCTTGGCTCTTAAATAAGTCCCTGTATACAGATCTGCTGGGGGTTGTTATTTATTCTGTTTCATCCATGAGAACAGGCTACTGCACATCTTGATTCCTATGTTGATAAAACCTCAGAGTTTGCTTCAGCTATGCTGCCCTCTAGTATTCAGTCTAAAAGAAAACTTTTATTACACATTAATGGAAATCCTATTTGATTTCAAGTGATAAGGGCCTGTGGCTTCTGGTAAAAAAAGATGCTGATTTTTTTTCCACCTTATGACCCTAAAGTCCAAGGCCCTGTTGTGTAGTGCCTGGAAGAAACAAATCATTGGAACCAAGCCACTGTGAAATCAAAGAGAGTGAAGATTTTGAGAAAGAGAAACACTTTTTTCTCAGCCTTCCAGTGGACAAAAAAGGAAGCTATACAAGAAAATATTTGATACTACTTACCACAAAGGGATAAGGCTAAAATTGCTACTTTCTGTGAATTAGATAAAGACATGGAGGTAGCAGGTGTTATAGAAGTATAACACTACTATTAGAATTACTATATTAGAATTAATTATAAAACATAAGTGTCATAAAAGTGAGCCTTAGCAAAACCAACTTAGACATTAAAGGGATGAACTCTGAAAAAGGCTTAGTACTATTTTTATTAAAAATCTGTAAAAATATGCAGGAACACCTACATATTTTCATTGTCATCTTGAAATCTAAAGCTAGGTGATAAATAAAAGTCCATAAAAATACAAGGCTTCAGAAATTATATCTGTTTCACACCTATACACAATCAAAACTTGCTAAATAAAAGCTGGGCAAGGGGAGGGCAGAAGAGGAGAAAAGGCACACAGGATAATTAAGTGCCAAGGAATCTCCCTGGAGCTTGATTTGATACCAAATATACGTCTCCTAGTCACATTTATTGGAACCATTTGACTTTATACTACTGAATTAACATTTCAGTGGGCCAAAAATAAGCATGTAGGATCTTCCCACCACTTTTAGAATCATCCTGCCTTTTCCCAGCATCATGCGTATTTATCTATATGAAACAAGAGAACACCAATAGGACAAAAAAAATTGAGAGAAACTTATTCTACAGAATAAGAGGGACAGAGATTCATGCCTATATTCTGCTCAGTTCTCTCTTTGAACACAGATCTAAAGTGAATCTGGATCAGCCTGCTATTTCTGCTACTGGCTTTTCTTTCTGCTCAACAAGAATTTTATTCTAGATTTCGTAAAGAATCACTAAGAATTCTTTTTTAAACAAACAGGTTGAGAAAATGTTTCAGCTTTTAACAAAAGAGCATCTTAGATCAAAACCTTTTTGAGAAGTGTTTCCTAAAAAGCTTTATTAAAAAATAACCACATAACCATATAACAGAATGGAGGATAATATATACATGGCAAGCTAATGCAATAGATCTTTTTTTTTTCCTTTTATAGCTGTTAGCTGACTTTCTGTGACAGAAAAAAAAAAGAACCAAATTGGGATTATTTGATCTCATTGTTGCATTCCCTCCTTCCCCTCTCACAGTAGCTAAGGATCTCTTGAATGTTCTGATCATGACTGACCCTGGGGCTGTTCATGGAATGTCAAAAGTATCAGAAATTTGATGGAGCAAGAGCAAGAGCATGTCCACTTTCAAAACACTTTCAAACTCCAACTATGGTCTTCAGTACAGGCAAAGCATCTCTTTGGTTCCAGAAGATCACTACTTCTCTTTGGATCCATGAAGTGCCATAGTTAGAATTTAATTCATCAATCAGAGCATTTGTGTGACTAAGAAACAAACGAGAATACAACAGAAGAATAAAAAAACTGTCAGACCATTAATAGTTTCCTTGTACTACCATTAATTCCTATACTGGTGGGAAAAAATTAGTTTCCCTCTTAAGCACACTACTACTATTCCAATCTCAGACAACACTAAGAACCACAAGGGACATGACACAGTATCCCACCAGTTAGGAGATGATGATGTTTCTGGGCTTCACACATTTATAAAATAAAACTAAATTACTTATATATTTAAATGTTTATTTGGGTTCAGAAATTATCCTAACAGATATTATGTAGGGGTTTTTCCCCCCCCTCCTATTTTTATTACTTCTGAAAATACATGAACAGGTTGGATGGGATTTTGAGCAACCTGATCTAGTTAAAGGTGTCTCTGTCCATGGAAAGGGGGTTAGAATTAGATGATCTTTAAAGGTCTCTTCAAACCCAAACTATTCCATGAGTTTTAAAGTTACCCCAAATTTACCTTTCTTGAAAATAACTGGCTGGTTTCAATCACTGTCCGAGCTCTACAAATAAAAGTAATGACAAGAAAAGTATTTTGACCCCTATTTAGTCCAAAGTGGTATGTATTCTCTATTTCCTGAGCATAAAGAAGCAAATATTTTTAGAAGCGCCAAGCCAGCAAAAAAAGCAGAGTATTTACTGATACAGATATTGCATATTTTTTGTGAAGGTCATGAGATAAAATTGGAATCCATTTAAAATAGCTTGTGCTTTGATTAGCCATTTTTCAGCCCTGCCTTCCCTCACACAGATTCATTAATATACCCCTAGCACTATCATTATCCCAATATTCAGAAGGCTTCTAATTCCAAATGAAATACATTCAGCATCACTGTTCCTTCAACTGAAAAGAGACTGCAGGAGTACATACATTATTTTTTCATAAATATTTTGCAGTAATAGCTGCCTGAAATGAGATGTTTTCTTAGTCCTTCTTACCGGAACACTATGATTATTTCACAGTACAACTGTGAGGATTTCCCAAGAAGATCAAACACCTCAAGAAATGTTCACCTAACCTGTTCACCTGTTCTGTTCCCCTTCCATAGCACAAAATACCACCACCATGAGGGCTGTGCACTGCTTTTTGGGCAAAGCAATCTTACACAGTCAGCTGCTCCCTCCTCTTTCTGCACAGGAAGTCTTCTCTAATATTCACCCCAATTTGAACATTTCTTGGTCCTCCTGGCCACTGAGAATGAGTGATTACTTTTTGTCTTAAAATAGACATTTGGAAGACAGTTATTTGTCTTCTCTTTCTTTTATCTTGATAGGCCCCCTGAATACTTCTGTGAAGTAAATATTGAAATGAAATCATAAACACAGCAATAGTGGCATGTCTAATAAATGACCATATAGGCAAATTCTATTCTTTAAGAATCAAAAGCTCATGATTACAAGATATAGTTCTGCATTATACCTACACTCAGAATGTCTTGTGTGCTCCTACAGTGCCTTGAAAATACCCAGGCATTGGACTTTTTACTTCAAAAACTTTAATACTAACACAAACCCAGTGGAGATTTCCAAACTCCCTGAACTCCAGTCTCACAGTAGCTGGCATTAATATTTCACTGAGTGGCCTGGGAACCCAGCTCACAGATGAGTCTTCTTGGAGATCTCATCCTGAATTATAATATTTTGAACTAGAGACTATTAATTAAACAAATCGTAATTTGCCCTTTCAGTTTAGCTTTAATCAGGAAAGCTTTTAGAATGTGGACATGATCTCAGTGCAAACCTGCAGTATTATTAATTAAAATCAGCAGAGCTACCTCTAATTTACGAGAGGGTAAATGCCAACAGAATTTGGTCTCTTGCATGCCATTGGTCTACTCAGTCTGTATCCTGGACAATAAATCCATAAAGACAATAAATCACAGCATACTGTAAAGCCATAAAAACCTTCAACTTGCCAATTTAAACACTAAATGAACACGCAAAATGAGTTTTAACTCCTTACTCATGAGTGTTAACAGAATTGGTAAAGACAGATATGTTGTGGTGTGTCTTTTGAGAGATATGAATGTTATTTAAAAGATTTCTAGAAAGACTTCTGTGAATAGTGGTAATGTGCAAAATATGAAGGAATCCAAAAAAGGCGTTAACCTGTGGGTTTTCTTTTGTTTGCTGTTTATTTGTTCTTTTCATCACTTTTCATGAGGTCCACAATAGAGAACAGGAAAGATTGTCACATTATTCTCTGCGAGCTTTTAAGAAAATTTAAGATACTTAAAGGGTCAGCAGTGAGATGAGCACTGTCAAGAAAGGGGTTTCTCAAGCTACCCCCCAAGGAACAGAAAATTAACACAGCAGATTAGTCACCTCAATGCTGAGATATTAGCATGTGATATGCTGCACCGTACCACGCTACTGTCTCAGCGCTGCCAACTCATGCAAATCACACAATAATTGGTATTTTCCCTAGGGGTGGTATAATGAGATTACATAAAAACAATACATCTTTAAAAACTAGTACAATTCTGAGCCATATGCTTAGGAAAAATCTTGAATTGTTCTCCTTGATCTTAAAAAGCCAACAAATAGAAAGAAACAAATTCAGAAGTTCATTACAGTTAAAATTTCACCATTTTTGAGCCAATGAAGATCACCTAAAGATCAAATTGGAAATGCTGCAGGAATGTCAGCACAGTCAGTGATCCCATTTCCAAGCCACAGCTACTGTGTGTACACATTTTCTACTTACCTCTCCTTCACATATTATGTGGATTAGTTCTGGACTAGATTTTTGTTTTAAATTTTAGGTACAGATTCCAAGTTCAATGTGTGTCTTTGAGAGGAAAAAAATCTCATTATTTAATTGCAGTTGTTCAATTTTATTTTTTTTTTAACTGGACACTGTCTGCTGTTGCTTAGCCAGTGAAGGACTACAGGGTTGTGTGCCTTCTCCCTGTGCAGTGGAACAGCATGGAAAGGCAGTGAAAGGGCCATGTCAGCAAAGAACAGACAATGTGAGAAGGGGCAGGAAAGGACTCACTGCATGAGGGGTATGGGAGAAGCATCACTGACTCAAAATATTCAAAGGAGAATTATGTGGCACAAGCTAGAGTGCAGCAGTGGCAACCACTGAAAGTGAATTGTAGTTTGAGCTCATCAAATATTACTAGTGGCAGTTTTGCTACAGTGCTGTGCATTTACCATATGGACTTCTTTACCTCTCCCAAAATTCCTTACGTTACACAACGGAATTCATAGCGATATGTGTATATCACCAAACTCATCCTCTATACAATTACACTGTTCGTACAACAAGCAGAGTAAGAGATGCCTGCCCTCAGTCTCCTAGAACCCTTACTAACACGATGGCTCACCTAACTTAAAAACAAAGCAGCAGCAAGTAACTTATTTTAGCTATTCGTGCAATGACTCTGAGGATGAAACAGCTAACACATTATGCCTCAGAGTCATTTGGAAACAGACACCATTAAAGCACAGAATTGCCTGTATCACACATATTACATGGATATCCTGGTATGTATGTGGAGAAACTCTTAAGAGGCCAGTACAAGGTAGAATGTGAATTCTGTACAAGAGCATATATAAACAGTAAGACACAGAAATTGATAAAAAACTGGTTTGGCCCTAAATAATCAGAGAATTGACTTCTCCAAATGATTCAGTGTCAGCTGGAAGCTGAAAGCAGTCACTTCCATAAGCTGTGCCCTCAGGATTTGCTTCCTGTGTGGTCCTGGCTTTCACTGTCAGGTCAACAGACCCAGTTCTGCCAAAGCTAGGGCATGTTGCAGGCTATAAAATCTCTTCTGTTCTCTGAGCTGACTGAGGCGAGAGTTTAGAAATTATTGTTTATAGGCTTTGATCCTTGTTGACTTTATATACATACATTGTCGTAGATTTTGGCATATTACTGTCAGTCTGTGTTTTATATATAAGGTATTTCAATTTGTCAACACACAGATTAAAACCCAAGAGGAAGGTGCGAAGTGAGTATTCCACTGGTTTCCTCTATTTTATAGGTAGATCTTGAGACCTGGGGGCATAGAGAGCTTTTGTTGGACATTTTTCAGTGCAACAGAGAAGGAGGCATTCAGAACGTGAAGTACTTAAACCAATAATAAATTATTTGTAGTTTTAAGATTTTTCGTGGAATTCCTACTGTTTCCTAAAGCAAGTTCGGATAGATGCCTTGCAAAATTGATCCTGCCTATTCATGCTTGAAATTTGCTTAATTTCCCATTTGTCTTTCATGCTATTCTTTTCTACTCATGCAACTGCATGAAGCTGGTTATGCTTCTGCCCTACTCAATATACAAGAGTTTCCATCTGCCTAGGACATTTTTTAAGAAGACAAAAAAAAAGAACTGTACACATAGTTCTTTTTAACAATACTTATCATCAGCAACAAAACATCTCTAAATCATTGTTTGTTGGCTTTCATTATTATAAATTTGGAATTGAGCTTCCATCAGGAAACTTATCTGCTTAAGAGGATGAATTATTGCATTTATGTCCCTTTAGTCTGAGGTTTTTTCTGACTAAATGTGGTAATTTTTAAATAATTATAATCAGGGTTGAACTACCTTTTACTAACTAGTAGTTAAACATTATGCAAATAAAGAATATTTCATGCTGATGGAAATGGTCCCTTTTCTCAATCTTTCCCCAGTCACATGCTACCTTCAGAAATTACTTTTGTGTTTTTGGCAGATCTAAAGCAGAGAGGCTGTTCATTTGAATTTCCAGAGACTGTCTTCCTCAGGCAACACTCTCAGACAGAGTTTATCTTTTCTTGCCTGATATTCCTTCACCTGAGAAACAAATCTCATCAATGGTCTCCAAACTTTTTTGATTGTGAACATGCATCGGTAAAAACCTTTTCAGCAAAATTTTATTTATTAATTATATTAATGTACTACTATACTAATATATTATGCATATTGTTAAGCATGCACAAAAATAGAAATAGAAAAGGATGGTCTAATGAATAAATAAATAAATAAGCATTTTTTAAAAATCTTATTTTCTGCATTAATAAATAAATATTTTTATTAATGGCACAAGATGTATAAACTTCCTATGCGTCAGTGGATTGTCTTGTGCATGCACCCGGCTTTGGAGACTTCTGAGACAGAGCATCAAACTGCTTCTTATGTGCAGTGTCAATACACATCACAATACTCTCTGAAGTTCTGGCCTCTCTCATCAAGACCTGCTGGTGTGTGTCCTGGCTCTCTTTTGACTCATATACCTAGACTTATTTTCAAAGACACCAGGGGTATGTACCCAGGTTTCATCACAAAATAGTATCAGCTTGTGTTCCAAGGGTGAGGACCTAAGTGCAAAAAAACCCCTCCTGGGTTCATCACTTAGATGTCTTCACTATGTACCACCCCCACTTTTCAGCAGGTCCTACTGAGTTTGACCTCTTCAAGGGACATCTTTCTGGAGAGACGGCTGGATGATAAATACAGTAGCTGGGAACAGCTTCTATAGAAACCATAAGAAAAAGCAACCGGAGAAAACACTGTCACAAAAAGCCAGGTTACATATTATCTTCCCCAACTTCAGCATTCTCCCTGAGGCCCCTGTCTGGCCCTTCTGAGTCTGGCCAATTTTGCTCATATCTCTCCCCCAGGGAGCAGGAATGGAGAGCCACAGTCACCTTCAAAATTAGCTACCTCCTTACTTTTTCTCTTAAATGCCAGCAGAAAGGTTGTCTAAGGCCAGTGCCATGTTCCTCTGTGTGCCAGTCATTTCAGGTAGAAATTAAAACCACATACAATTCAATTATCAAACTGGCTAAGACACATGAAAGTCATAAGATCTTCACAGTTCAGTAACAATTTTTACTGTCTCTTGGTTGTGACTGGGAGTGTGAACACAGGATCCTCAAAGGCTGTAATTCAGTCTTCTATGGGATATATAAAAATTCTGTCTTTCTGGTAAGTCCTTTAAGCTGATTCACATTTTACTTTAGGTAGCCTTACGAAATATCAGCTAATCTTTCAAATGAGTACATTACAGACTTACAACTGACAAGAGATTAGTCAGAAGTTGCCATTTCTAAGTGTTAAAAGAGATTATGAACTCAGAGTAACTCAGATATGGTGTATTTGCTCAAAATCCATCTCATTAGAAATGCTATGTAAAACTCCTCAATCCTGGAGTGCTTCATAAAGAACACATTATGAAACAGTTCATAATCAAATATTATAATCAGGCAGCTTTAATCAAAGTAAAAATTCCAAAGAATTTTCTCAGATGACACAGCATCCTGATACCAGGGTTTTAGAGGTTACATCACATACCTCAGCTGTTTCCTCAGCACTTGTGGGAGGCTCTGCCATGTCTGATGACCTCATTTTGCTCCTTCCAACTATAAAAATTAGTCCCTCTTGATTTCACCAAGCTCAGACCCCAAAAGGCAATATGTAATCTTGGCAGTAATGTAACTAGCAAATGTTATTCTACCACCCAGACCAGGTTTTTTTGAAGCTGATATTATCTCTAAATCCATTATCTCTGCCCATTATCTAAGCTCTGGACCAGCCTGCCTCCTCTGCTCTGTACAGATTTCACAGACAAATCTTGGAGTGTGCTGTAGTAGGTGCACTTGTGACATTTTCACACATAAATCTGCTGTCCTCTGAACTCAATTCAGGATGAAGTGAGACATCTTCACTTAAAGATATCTACTTTAAGACTTTGATGTCTTTTAGATGTTCCAGCTAATTCTGTTACCCATACTGACAGATTTTCAAGCCTTAATAATGCCTACCTATACATGCCTCAATGTCCCCAGAAGAAATTAAGTAAATTGCTTGAGATCAAGTCAGATATGCCATGAAAATAAAAACAAATTGGTCTCCACACTTTACCTTGGGTCAAATAATCAAAGGCTGTAAAGTCTGGAAGCTCTCACCCTCTTGCATCCACCAGTGCTCTTTGAACTCCAGCCTGTCCCCACATTCTACTTCAGTGTCAACTGACTGATTTCTGAGAAAAAGCAACCCTTTGATAAGGCCTTCTTCTGATTATTCTAAATATATCTAACATATATATGCACCTATTTAAAAAAATATACCCCAAAGCATCTGAGTTGTAAGATCCTTCAAGCACACCTGAATCAACTAGTCTTTAAAGGGAACTATAAGGAAATACTCTCTTTAAAGAACTAAAAGTTTCTCTTTCAAGGTTTAGAACCTTTAAATTTCCAGTTGGGAAATACTTGGCTAACAAGACAATGTCTGTTATCTGCAAGACAAAGAGCAGAGTCTTTAAGGAGGACGCTGTTTTTGTATCCAAGCCTTTAAAAACAACTTTGTAAATGAACACTAGTATGTTTTTTTATTTATGTCTGGTTCATAAAGCAATGAGCTTTTAATGCAGCTGCATTTAATTTAGCCTTGAACGGATACTCAAGAAGGGAAGAGTGTAGTTATTTACCAGCACGCAAGTTCTTCCAAATCACAGATATCTAAAAGATAGAAGCTCAGATTCACCCCACAATGCATGAAGAGGCATCTGTAAAACTGCCAACATAATTGCTCACAGAGCTCCCCAAAGAGCCAGATGCCACCACTTGAACACGTTCCCAACTTAGTCATCTGAGTACTGAAGGCAGGAGGGAATAGCAGGAAGTTGAAGGGTCAATGGTATGCCATTTATATTCTGAAAAGATGAAACGGATTTTTGGAGAAAATTAAACTGAAAGGACGTCATGCCAAACAGAATGTGCTTTAGCAGCACAATTTAATACTAGAAATAAATGTGTGTGTCACTCTGGAGTTTTTAGAATATGAAAGGCATGAAAATTGTGCTCTGATAATAATACAGAATGAAAATGTGGCAAAATTTCATCATAATTAAAAGATGTAGTGAAGACACTCATGCAACTGTTTTTTTATTCTCTGCACTTTTCCAATCAAGGCTTTGTTTCCAGAGCTTATTCTTGCAGTAAAACTAAAGAAGGCATTTAAAATCTTATTTTCTTATGCACCTGTTTCTCCATTCCACTAGAGATAGCTGCTGTAATTTCTATAAGTGCTTGAAGGCTGATATTTGGTCTTAAAGGCTCTTGCAAGGAACAGAGTATAACAAAAGTGGGTATTAAGGACAAAGATTCAAAGTACAATTAAAGCATGCACTTGATACTGTCTCAGCTCTGTAGCTTCTTTGTATTCACAGTACCATTACAAAAAACTGAGTCCTGAAGTCTTAAGGAGTCCATAAATTACTTACTACAAAAATTATAGTAAAATACCATTCAAGAAAAAAAGCTGACCAAGATAAATATGTTAATCTCTGCGTCAGTGGAGGAAGCACTGCTTCTGCAGGATAGCAGCTGAGTCCTTATCCCTCTTTCCTGATATTTTTCCTATCTCATCCCAGTGGTCAACATGCCTTTCTGCTCTTTGCTTGATAGTACTTGGGTCTCATATGACAACAAACTGGATTCTCCTTACATATTGTTTTTTAAATTCAGCTGAAGGAAGAGGAAACAGCTCCCTCTCCATGCTTTTAGCTGAGACAATCAACAAGTCCAAAATGATTCCAGCAGTGCCAGGAATCATGGGACAGATCATAGTGGCTCAGGGAAGCCTGTACGGGCATGGCTTACTTAGGTTAGTCACTCCACCTCTTTCACTCCAGCTTCAACACTGTAAGGTCCAGCTAATGCTTCATAGCTCATTCAGGAGACCTGTGGCCCAGACTAAGGTGGGACAGTTCCCAGAGTTTTTGCTCAGGAATCTTCACCATTGAAAAGATACCTGTGCTTCTCTACTTCCCTCTTCCTTGACATTCCCCTCTCCATTGTTGCACAGATGTCAAGCCACGTTCACCTTCTCTTCTCTGTCCTGACTGCCGGTACTGTAACCACTCTTAACTCACATGATTTGATCACGTAAAGCTACCGATTAATGTGCTTTTCTTTACACCAGGGCAGTATTCTCTTCACACTCTCATCTCTATGATTTCCTATTCGTTTATAATCAAGAGTGGAATAGATCCATGGTGGTTCGTTATTTCTTCACAAAATAAAAAATGTTAACTGAACTTCTCTATCCTCCTCACCATCTGAAAAATGCTGTTACTCTGTTCTTGTAGTACCAGAAATACTTGGTATCTCCCTGCTCTGATGTTCAGAAATCAATCACATAAAGCAACCTCCTGGGGCAATACCAACTGCACCATCACCTGCACTTCCCTTTTGAGGCTGCACAACTATTTTCCCTTTCTTTGACAGATGAATTTTATTAATGAAGAACAATTTATGAACCAAGAAATAAAGCTGTTTGTTGATGTACAAAATTCCAATACAAAAATCAAGTCTGAACTGCTGGTCACAATAACAGTCTTCTTTTTGGAACAGTAGCCTTTCTTTGACTTCCTATCAAGTTACCAAGGATTTGCCAGTACAAGGATCACTTAAGAAAGTTAATCTGAATTAATTTTTAAAGTGGATTAGTCAAAACATATTAAACCTCTGTGTAGACACTTTCATTCAAAATTACAGCACGCTCAATTAACTCATTTACTCTGGAAATTAAGTTAAATTGAATCAAGACACTTTTAATTCTGATTCAGAGTATCCACATGAGAGTTCAATGTCATTTAATTAATCCACTGTGGATTCACACTTCTATTTAATTTGGATTACCTTTTTGGAGGGTTCCAGTACACAATAGCTGTGATGCTGGACTTGGGCCAGAATTCTGGTTGAGATGAGAACTTTTCACTTAAAAATAAAACATGGACCAGTGATACAATTAAAATTCATGACAGAAAGCTATCCTCATTTGATTTCTTTCTGTCATTTATGAAGGGTTAAGTTTGACGAGTTAAAACAAGAGTAGTCAAAAAACATTTTTTATGAAAAATATTTAAAACCTCATGGAACTAAATACAAATGAAATTAATTTATTTATTATCTGCATCAATAGTAACCCATACCATTAACAGATCTAGACAAGATTTAACTGAATTTTCCTTGCTCCCACTCTTGACTATTTACTTCATCTGATGTGCTTTTCATCTAGTCAAGTGTCCACTGTACTGCTGGAGGTTCGCGCTCCCAGACTGTTTCCACAATGGTCATGCAAGGCAGAGCTCAACCGTAACAACACTGTGATGCCATTACAGGCTGAAGCAAGTGATCCCATTGACTGAAAGGATACGGTTTGAAATGCTTTCATGGCAGAGTTATTCACTGAGCCTCACGAACATGCAGGTGCCAGAGTGCTCTCCAGCAAGCCACCAGCAGAGGCGATCTTCCAAAGAGTTTATTTCTCATTCAAGGCAGGGCCCAACAAGAGTTCAGACCCAAACAGCAGGAGGAAGGACAGGGGTTTTCTCTGGAAGATGTCCTTGTAGCTTGATGGTCCCAAGATGCACACCATTCTGGAACCACAAATGTGCATACCATGCCTCCTCGTATACGTCGGACAGGATTAATGAGGTTGATACGGAGATTTCTCAATTTCCATTTCATCAACTGAAATGATATACAGTTATTAAGCAGCTCCTGTCTTCCCAGCCATTACTGCTGGAAAACTGCTGCTAGGCCTCAGGATGTCACTGGTGAAAATTCATACTAGTAAGGAATTGTTCCAAGTATGAAAGGACAGCATTTATAACAGTGTCTAATATCAAGTTGTTGCAAAGCATCGGTAAGATGCCTGCAAAAACAGTGGAAAAGAATGGATCTGAACATGGCTGATATTATCAAATGTGGGTCTATTCATAAATCCTTATGCTTATGCCGTCTCTTATGCCAATCAAATAGTATGCAGAAGGGAATGTATGCAGAAGTGTGCTTGCAGGAATGCATATGCATATGCTCATGAATAAGATGCTAGAAAACTGCTTTTCTGCAAAACTTTGTTGTGGGGCTTTTTTTCTGGATAGAACTATTGCTTAAAAAAATGATCCCATTTACGTCGCTGTCTAGAACAGAAGGGGTTTTGGCTATTGACAGAATTCAAGCGTCCCTTAAAGAGGAGTTTTGCACTGACAGCATTAAAGTTGAAGTGATGCAACAAAGAGCTGGCAAAAGATATTTAAAGGATTCAGAAATCAAAAAAAAAAGACTATTTTAATCAAAAGCTATTAGGAAATTCTACTCCATTTAGTAGAATGGCTTTGAAAAAGTAATTTTCCTGCCAATAGTACCAGTAAAGATTTTTTCACAGTTTCTAAGTACTGCAATAAAAATGGCTTTCAAAATGGAAATGTAATCATTAGTGTCACTTCTCAGCAGCAGAAGAACCAACAACACCATGACCCGTCTGAGCAAATTTAGCAGTTAGCAATTTTAGAAGTACATGTTGGGGTCGAATATTTTTTGCTGTACAGATACTTGCCTAGGCAGCTGCCAATAAGAAAACTGGCTCTTATTTTTAGTTAACTTCTAATTATGCTCTTCCTGACTTCAGCATACGAATAAAAAGTTCTTTTAGGAAAATCTATCACATCTGCTCTTTTAATATTGGCAACACAGATGAACAATTTATTTATTTTTTACCAACTAATGCTGCCTTTCTGCAGTTTTGTGAACTCACTAGAAAAACAGAGAGAAGTTTTTACTTTTCCCTTATGAATGTAGCAGTAAGCATACAAGAAGGCATATCTCTCCCCTGCATTTACTATACCTGCCCTTCAGGAACTGCATAGGGAGGACTGCTACACGGATCATATCTTAACTCATTGACCATTCACCTCTGTCTACCTTCAGTACATTCAACCCTGGGTTATGTCACAGGTCACTGTCAGTTCAGTGCTGTTAACTTACTCCCAAGCATGCATCACAAATGTCTCTCACTCAGAGTGTCATTTGGTAATGCTGCTGTAGGCATGACAGCTTCAGGATAAAAGGGAAGAAGGCTTGTAGGAAGGGGAAATATCTTTCATTAGTCCTGCTGATACACTGGGAAGAGCAGCCAATCATTTGGATACGCTGTCCCTTCACCAGACATCACACAATTCCCATGCAAAAGGACATTCTGACTAAAAAAGCAGCCATGTCTCCCATTAGGGTTAAGATGCCCTACTTGATTAATTTTCTGGAAATCCCCTCATTATCTTCTGCTATTATTTTCCAATCCCAGGCATGTTACCCATCATTGCCAAGATATGAACTTTACAAGCACTTTAGTTATGGGTTTTGCCTGACAAAGTTTACAGTTTAAAGGTCCAGCCCTGTTCAGCAGGCTTTCAAATGGGGCTATTAGTCTAATTATTCACAGAAATTCTAAGACAAGACTCTGGAGATGAATGAAACAAATACATAAGGGAACAAAATTTCCTGAGAAGTGCTGAATTTCAAATAATTTGGGACATGTTTTTCTGCCTTAGGTACATCTATATATGCTTGAGAAAAAAATACTAGGATTTTGTTTGTTTATCAAGCTTCATTTTGCACTAGTGAATAACTATCCAGCTGAACAACAATACAGAAAGAAAAACCAAACATTTTAGCATGGATTAGCTTTATAATTAATTTGTAGGGAGTAAGAAATAGTGATCACGACTCACCACTTGCCTATGAGAATTCAGTCATCTCATATATTGTTTACAAAGTCATTAACCCCCCCTATTCTATCAAAATCTCCAACTGTTTATGAAACACAAACAGAAGTTAAAAACATTTTTTCTTAACTAAGTACAGACAATATTCATATTTTATTGTAAACAGTTTTCATTTGTGACCGCCAAATATTAGTATTCATCTATTTAGAACACTAAATTATCCATGAAATTGAAAAAAAATCATGAGGTTCTAGTAGGAAAAGCTCTTCATAGACACAGTAGTTTATATTTATAAAGCCGACCAATTAACTGGTATCATCATCTGTATTCATTCTTATATATAAAGCATTTATCTTTGTACTGCTTAGCAGACTAATGAGATATGTCAATTCTTTTGACTTTACAGAGAGAGAACAATGGCTTTTACAAAAAAGCTTAAACAGCTCATTTACTGATGGAAGTTGCGAAGTCTGGTAAAAAAATCCTCTCCGCTCCCTACAAAATGAAAAAGGACAGCTACCTTTGGTGCTGTTGGAGCAGTTATCCTTCCATCTGCAACACAAATTACATGATAGATTTCACAAGCAAACAGAGATGACCACCCGAGTTGGGTCAATGTTATAGGGGAGGAATTTGTGAACAGAAAAGGTAGCACTCCCACCTGAAATCTTGTAACAGGGAACAAGAATGACAGGGGTAGGCAGGGGTAATGTCAGCAGATGCAAGAGAGGGACAGCAACAACAGCCCAGGGCTAGACATACAGAAGTAAGGAAGACAGGAAGAAAAGCCACTTGGTGAGATATTTGCAGTGCCTGACTTTTTCCCATGCTCCCTAGGTTCCTCCTACAGGCATCAGAAGAGATGGGCTCTTCCAGGGCTATAATTCAAAGTACCAAGCAGCTATAACCAGTCTTCTGCTGTCAACTTGCCTCCTGGGGGAGACTCCCTCCTCCAAGCTGAATGCAAGATTAGGTTTCTGAGGATAAATTCATTCTTTGTGAATTCCCATAGCATAGATTTTTAAAAATGTCAATCTCCTAGCTCTCTTTTTAAAGGGCCTGGTAAAAATTTTCATTGACTTGAGCGGCAATACACTTTAGTCAATGCTGAGTACTAGCGAGTACCCTATCCTAAGCCCTACTCCGAGAGAAAAACAATGACAGGATGATCTGGCAGTAAGTGCTACACCTGCACAATGCCAAGTGGCACCACATGAGTATGCTACCACAGAGCCTGAAAACAGCACAACACCTGAGATAATAATTTCAAAGATTTTGGTCCCAGAAATATTCATTGGCAAACCTTGCAGACTGTCTGCCTCAGTGCATCCCCACAACAGTCTAAACACTTCCTGATTTTTATATCCCAGGCACATCTAAGGTGACACAGACAACAAGTTGACCAGTTATATTAATACCGAGATATTTGTACATGTCCTTTTTTCCTTTTTTTATTCATAAATGTATAGTTTAAAATATGATGCCTACAGAGTTGGAATGTTTCCAGAGAGATGGTGGTTGAACTGAATTTCAGATTGAATGCCTTTCCTTTTTTTTTTTTTAATGTGTATGTGCATGTTTGGGTTTTGCTTGGCTTAGGGGTTTTTTTTGATTTTTTATTTTTATTGGGGGCATATTTTTTCATATCTCAGATCTTCCTCCAGCAAAACAAGAATTATCTAATGATAGTTCAGATTCTGCAGAGCAGCATTACAATTAATCAATTATTCTTTCTTGGTGGGAGATTATAAAAGAATATATTGTACAAATAATGTACTAATAATCATGGACTTCCTAATAACTTTCCAGTTATTCGTGTAGCTAATGCATGCAACCATACCCATGATTGCATACCCAGCGTGTGGTCCTGAAGATATCAATAGTCTTGTACTCTCCAGAGTGTGTGGAACATGCAACTCAGTACTCTTCAATCCAAAAAGATACAACTAAACAGTATAGGACAATTTCTGACCTCAGTCATACCATATCATGATCAAATAACATCTCAGGTTTTTCAAATAAATCAGACCTGCTTTTATTTTTCTATGAGAATCCACAGCTGTATGTTTTATTAGAATACAATTTTACTTTCAATTTTGGTTTTTTTCTGTTTAAATTTTCCCTCATGGAACTTTTAATGTTGCATCAGACTATCAGCACAATTTTTTTTTCCAAAAACAAAGAAGGGAAAGAACATTCTTGGAGATCTTATTGCCCTCTAATGTCAGTAGACACTCTTGTCCTTCCTGCTTTCCCAGGCAATCCGTAACTGGGGATAATATAGCTCTATTAACCTTGCTATAACACCCAGAATGTCAAAATCTATGCTGTGATTCTTCATCCTAATCATTTATGATTAAATATTCAGATGAGATTATGTGCAACCCAATCTACCCATCCATCTCCACTTCCCTAATTAACAACAGACAGCAAGAGAGGGAAAAACAACACCTTTCTAAAGAAACGAGACAAAACCAAGCTTCTGCAGTCAACTTTCAATGCTAAGCACTTCTTTTTAATCACCATTCAAGAAAGAAATATGATTAATGAAGTTACTTATATTGAATTATACATCTGCTGCTTCACAATAGATTGCTAAAGATTGCCATGTTAATCCCAGTAGCTTCCAAAACTCTTATCTTTATGAAGTGTCGCTGATTCCAATTCTTCCCGATCTGTCAGAGAATTTGACACACATATAATGGAAGTTGCATAAGAGGCAACCTTCCAGGACTCAGCAGGTAAAATTCCCCCTTGTTCAGAAAAGCAATCTAAGACTTATGAACCACTATAGACCCTCTTAGTCACTACTTCTATTTAGAACTACTGCAGCTTTAAGCACCAGATTTGAGTTATTTAGGCCCTAATTTTGAGAGGGAATACAAAAGTGTACCTCACACTGAAACTGAAGTTGTTGATACTCATCACCAGATTTTCAGAAAAATCAAACTTGAAAGCTAGTAAAGGCATTACTTAGGCTGAGACAGCCAACTCAACCTGTAAATTACAGGCTCTAAATGAAAGAGACCTCACAGGAAAAGACATGAAGTCTGTCCTTCTATCAGCCTGAGACTAACTTCCCAGTATATTTTCTAGAACTATGCAAATAACAGATAGTTTGGTTGAATGTGATGGAAAACAAGCAAATAAACAAAAGATTAGCTCGATTAAAATCTGATCGTGGAGTAAGAAAGAATTAGGAACATAAAAATATAATTATGTATTTTTACATCAACCTGGAACAAGTATGACCCAGCTCATAAATGAAAGCACTAAATTTCAAAATGGCAAGTCATATTTTCAGTGTGAAACTTCTTTCCCAAACATGCAGACATTTTCACAAAATTACTGGAAGAAAAGACTGTCAAATTTGTCCCTTCTCAGCCAAAACTGCTTGCTAAATGCAACCTGAATTCATTATTATTTCCCCAAATGACATTTTTCAAACTTATTTGGGGAGGAAGCAAAGGGGGTGGGGAGGGGGAATTGCCTGGCTCCATCCTCTGCTGGTTTTTCTAATTGCATTTAAATGATCCGTGCAACTGGTCTCCTACAATGTCCCTGAGGGGTAATATTTCACAGTCTAGCTAATCTTGCTATTGAAATGTGTCCTGTTTTTCTGCAAAAGCTTCACTAGCATAAAGCACAACTGGAATAATTTTTGTTGACTTCTAAAAGTTTTAAAATTAGTTTTAAGATCAAGAAGTATATAAATAGAAAATATCAGCAGTCTGTACAAGTCTGGATGCTTTAGCAGTGCAAAACAATCTGCCATCCAAGGTGCCTCTTGTCTGCTCATGAGTCCAAATCTGCAGCTGAAATTGAACAGTCTTTTGGCCCAACAGTATTTTACTGCATCTGAATGAACGGCAGTTGCCTTTCTTAAAAGAAGATAAAAAAGCAAAAAAAAGGAAGCAATGTAATGCACTTAATATTTTATTTATTTAGTCATCAATTTCTCTGTCTCGCTCCTGTGACTGAATTTGTTTGAGCTCAGTAAACTCTGGCTTGATTCCTCATCTGCTTGTATATCTACTTAACACTGGTGGCATGGTGCTTGTAGGACCAGAGGTCTATATGCACCTCTTCACTGTGAGGGCTGCTGAAGCATTACTCACCAAAAAAAGAAAATCCCAAGTCTTTGGGAAAAGAAAAAAAAAAAGTTCCACTGCTCTACTGCTCTCAGTGATTGAGTAATCACTTTTGCAACTATTCTTAGCAATCTTACAATACAACCTCATGGTCTGATTCTATATTTATCTTTTTTTCTTTTTTTTTCTTTTTTCTTTTTTTTGCTAGGATGAGTAAGATACTACTCGCTTTGTGAATTTCTGAACTACAGTCAGTAGGCTGATTAAAGCAGTCAGACACATTATTAAGCCTGCGGGGACTTCATGTGGAGCCTAAAGCAAGGGTGCCTCTGCCTGCAGACCACCACACAGAGTAACGTACCCACTTGCCTTTTGCACTTTAAACTGGTTTAACATTCAGTTAAGTATTACTTAACCAGTAGGGGCTGTGGCACTCTGCACAAGAGGGAAGGCATTGCAGACTCACACCAAAACACCATTTTTCTTTCTTCAGACTAACTCGGTTTCTGAAGCACCTAGATTTATGTAACACCAGGGAAAGGGTACACATCCACGCCTGAGGTTAGAAAAACTCTAGTGTGAGCCAGTCAACAAACTCTACTGAATACAGCCTAAAGAAAGCTCTTCAACACTACTTGGCATATACCTGTGTCATAACAACTGTAGACAAGGAATATATATTCTGTCCCAGTGATGTAATACTGTTCTGTTTCTCAGTCTCATTCTCTGGCTGTTGCGCTTATTCTGCAGCAGCAGGTGAGAATGTTTCAAAGCATAAAAATTAACATAAAGCCATTTCCACAGTCACATGATGTTATTTCTACATTTTGATTTAAGGATACTACAAAATTCTTCTTGTAAAAAGTCCACCACCACCTCAATTTGCAGGAACTGACAAAAGTCCTTTTACTGTTACCCTAAATACCCCAAGCAGGCAGTCTCAGAAAGTAGAGGGCACGTAGCCAAGTAAAATACCCAGGCTAGCTTTTGTTTGGAGTAGTTTATCCCTACACTTTGGATCTAAATGATATAAAGTTAGTCAGTCTTCAGTGATAAGTTTCCTCTGTCACTTTGCAGACACCCAGCTAAACACCTGAATGCTCACAGCTGCTAAGCAGCCAACAAAGTCTCACCAAGACTATGTATCCAAATTGAATATTGCACCTTTTGAAAAAACTTGGCCCTGTATACATATTATCATAGCAAAGCTTAAGTGAAATTTTCTGGCATGCTGCAACATATGGAAAGCTCCAATTTAACTATGGTCTTGGGGTATGCCACAGATATACAAGCTTGAATCCTATTTGAGAAGATGTTTAGCGGAAGCTTAAATCACTGACTCTGAAGTTTTTAAACCCCCTGATTTCATAGCATGTGACAATACATCTCTGTGGAGCAAAATCAAAATGTAGAAAGCCTCAAATTGTTTTGACTGTATTTCCACCAGCATTTTTTTTAATCTGCTCAGATCATGCCTGGAGAATAAACAAAATCCCAATATCCTCAGACCAGGCTGTGAAACGCAAACTTCTATCTGATAGAAAATTCAGAATTTTGAAAACAGAAAGAGCTATAGGTTGGAAATTCTGGAAGAATAGTAATGCAGTGATTTAAACATATATCTCCTGGATGACAGGAGAAAGAAGAGGCTAAAAGGGATGGAAGCTCTCAGTGTACCATGAGTTTTGGGTTACTCAGCAAAACCATGCTGTGACCACACAGTGCCCTTCTCAGAATTCAACTGCATTGGTTGTTCTTAAACACACCTGCTAGGAAGTTAGTTCCTTTCATACTCTACACATTCTTGCTCATCTCCTTCTTGTCCAGCTCTGATGAAAAATTCCAGGATGCATCTAAGGTTTTTCCTTGTCAAGCAGAAAACACACAGCACATGGCCTTCACCTGTAAAATTCAGTAGAGTACTGAGAAAGTTCTCAGGTCAGTCTGGCAGTACCAATGCTACTACACTTTATTTCTTTCCCTCCCTGCCTTTTAACTGTATGTCTTTAGAAAAGTTTTTAAAGGAAAGGACACTTAGAGCATCACTTACTCATAGATGGATAGTTGATGAATAATTTTATTTCTCAGCTTCCTAAACATGTAACTGTTCTCCAGCCCTATGGTACGATTTCTATCTTAACAGGTTTAAAATACACACATAATTCACCATTTTTTTCAGTATTCTGGAGTAGGAATTATTAATTCCCTTTGATTTTTTCAAAGATAAACTCATTTGATGTTGCTTTCACTGCAATTGTGGTTATTTCTGTTTTACTACCACTGCAATATCTGCCGTCTACCACCACACTAACATATACATCTTTACTGAAAAATGAGGGAAAGCACCAAGTCGTATCTAGGTTATCTTTAATATCCACTCTCATAAGATAGCAGCTCTATTTCTTCCTTTTTCTGTCCCTATTACATAGCTGAAGAGTGTTGTGCTATTTTTAATTTTTTTTCTGTAAAGCCCATATTGGTTTGGTTTGGCTTTATCTCCAAACCTCTTGACCTCTGAGCTGTAGTGCTGCTCAGACAACTGGGAGGGGAAAGGTGCAAGGGGACAAGGTGTCTTTTGCAGATTCCTTATGGTGTTGCAAACAAACACTTCATTATAGAGTCACATCCTACGATTTTTTCTCTTTTTTTGATGTTCAGATTCCTGCACTGTTAGCATTATTAATTTCAAAGAAATTTAGAATTTATTTATATATTTGTAACTGCAAGTTTCTCTTACTCACCATTTGACTTAGTTATGAAATTTTGCTCTTTCGTGGAAAACAAAATGAAACAAAAACCACTTAGCAGCTTTATTTCCTCGAGACACATAAAAGGAAGTTATCTGTGATCACTCTCTTGAAAGTTATTCAGTGTTATCAGTCTTCCATAGTTTCCTTATTGTTTACTGAGAAATTCTAAAACGTCCGAAATATCCCCATAAAAAACAGAACACAGTTACACATCTTATTAATACTTTAGCTACTTGATAAAGACTCTCATTTACCACATGAAAACATCTGTGATGGTTACTAATAGGCTGTGCTCTCCAACATCCATTTAAGTAATTTAAATCTCCCACAATGGATAACATTTACACAGATTTCTGGAATGTCTACCCTTCCCTTATCACAACAGCACTCCAGCAATCCATTACAGCAGCCCAGTGCTAGCCCAGGGAAATCACCTTTGCACACCTTCTAAAAAAATTAGTGTTTAAACACATATATCCCACTTTTTCAAGCCAACATATCGTTAATATTCAGTAGTATTCCAGAAGGTGTCTAGTTTGAGTTCTCTTTTCTCAGCAGCACACAATATTCAAGCCCTTATTTCCGATCATGATCTCACATGAAGTTCTGCACAGACTCTTCTACTTTACTTTTCTGTACGGTCTGTACCCAATGTTTCACCTTTTTCCTTAGGGACAACACTCAGCCACTGAACAATCCTAGCAGCAATGCGCCACCAACACTTTTCTTTCTCAGCAGCTTAGAGTTTTCTTTGCTAACCAAATTATTATTAACATTTCCACATCCACTATTCTATCCTCATTTTCCCCATTTTACTCCTCGTGCACTAATTTTATGTATACATGTATCTTTATATAGAGAGAGGTAGATAAATATCTCTTTAAAGTCCTTCTTCCAGATGTGTCAGCACCAACCTGAGACCAGTTTCTCAGTTGGACAAGAAGAGTACATCTTTAGATGTCTCTTTCATCCAGCTGCAGAGTAATGGCTGACGCTTCAAAACACATCCCTTGTAGCATTAGGAGTTATGTGCTGATCACCATTGCTCCATCATGCGTCCAATCTCTTATCCCACTGGAACAAAAAGGAAATTTCTGAGCATCTTAAAGACACTTCAAATCAAAGCAGAAACACATCTACCACTGACCTAATGTGTCTTATTTCTGCATGCCACTGACCTAATGTTCCTTGCTCCTTCTGTGCACGCTGTATGATCAGCAGACTTTTTCCAAAATGAAAATCTCCAGTGTAGTTCTGCTAAAAGACCAGGTTAGCCAGGAAGTTAAATAACAAGACCAGCTTTACATTCACAGCAATGAGCCAAAAACCTGTGCCATTACATTTCCTCTGGTAAACAGGGATTTATATGAAGGGGGTATGGCTCCCCTTAAACTGTACCTAAATCTATTCAGATTATACTGAAACTTTGGAGAAAGAATTACTCAGGTACAGCCTTCCCTAAAGGCAAGCACGTTGTGAGAGGAGGCCTGGCTATCTTTTTATCTTATCAGCCAGATGAATTGGACAGTAATATAGAAGTTTGAAGGGCAATTATTTCCTTCTTAAGAACACAGAAAAACATGTTACTCCTCAAATTCAATCTGCTATAGTCTTGGAGAAATACAGCCCTGGACTGCATCTTATCACCAAGACAATTATAAACCTCTAAATATGAGTTCATTATGTATCTTTGGCATAAATTCTGGTATAGTTAGAAAGCTACCTATCAAAAGGCTTTCTAGAAGATAAAGACCCTGGAGAACACAAAGGGCAAATGCAGTAAGTTATGCATTGCACTTAACATCTCCTGACTGCAGACATCCCTTGCCTTCCATGCAAACCCACTTCCATGGATGCAAACCAGAGACAAATTGCTATGGTTTAAGTGACTATAGCCATAAGCCTTCATGAGAGTGCTTATTGTCATTGAGTGTTTAGATTAATTCTGTTTGTGTACAGCCAAAAAAAGAAAGAAGAAATTTTATGGTAATTTGTGATGAAGCAAGCACAAACAACTGTGAACACATCTGAGCCACTTCAGAAAAAATAATGTAGGGAAAGAGATGTCCTAACCTGAGTTCAGTATGATAGATCTGTAGCTTTCTTCTAGTAGTACATGATACCTATGGCCTTGATGTACTCCCAGCTCTGCATTTTCTCAGCAACAGGCCAAAAGGATTAGAATGAGAAGGAACTTGCCTATTTTTAACCACAGTTATTTATGACTGTAAGAAACACAAACCCTCCCAGCACAATCAGTAGTTAACACTCCCTGTTATAGGGTGTTGGGTTACTAGTGGCAAAGGAAGGGAAAAAAAAATAGACAGTTTTAAAAATCAAAGGATGTAAAACTTCCAGGAAGCAGTTAGTACTCAGTTGATGTATCCTACGTGTCAGACAGCTCAGGAAGCGTAGACACAGCCTTTCACCCATGGGATAAATCAAAGGTAACTAATACACTGAATCTGTGCCTCAAAATAATAACAAGTTAAAAAAAGAGACAAGATTATGAGATTCTAGTTAAAAAGGGACAGAGAAAATATTCACATGCTTTAAAATCTGGTCCTGGGTAACAATTTGGATTCAGAACACAAGCAGGCAAACTCTGATTTAGCATGTAATTAAGAAATCCTCTCTGAATTATGCAACTTTCATTCACTTCTTCAGAAGATACGAGAACACTGCAATCACTTGCCAAGTTTGATCCCAACATGCCATGGGGCAAATGGAGACCCTAAACTGTCATATTCTATTTAAATCATATGTAAGCTAAAGTGAGTGCGATTGCTCGGTATATTAAATTACTACCAGTGTGTTGATAACTCCTCATGAACAATCTATGGTTTTTAATTATTTATTGAGGAGGAAGTAGCTTTTGAAGTGAACATTATTTCTCTCTTGGAGCTAATGCTTGAATACGATAAAAATAGTTGCCAAGAGAAAAAGGAAATTAAAAAGACTGACAGTTCCCAGATTTTGCCTTACTTCTTCATCCATTTCTTCTCTCTGTGAAGTCTATATGCTAAAATAATGTTCACATTAAAAAAAAACCAACCAACCAACCAAACAAAAAGAAGAACAAAACCAACCAACCAACCAAAAAACTCCCCACAAAACCAACAAAAAACTGTGGGATAGCCTGTGTCAGGAAATGTCTTTCAACAAATCACAGGTACATACACATTCAGCAATGGCAATCAATAGCATTCTTACACTATTCCCATGGCTTTGTGCTTCCTTGCTTTTAGAATCCAATATTGCTCATAGAAATGCACCTTCGAGGGAGCCACAGAGCAGCCTTCCTCTGGCATCAAGAGCGGTGCATCATAGAATCAAAGAGCTTTGGGTTGTACTGCAGATGAAGGACACTTAAGAGAGCATGGAGTGACAGCAGGACAGGGAGATGGACCCGATTCTCCCACTGGTTCTTCAAGTTCTCAGACACACTTTTCAAAGACTTGTCCCCTCAAAAGGGGACTTCACAGGTTTTTTAGGATGGGGAGGTTAAAGCACAGATAAGGCAGTGGCAGACTCCCATATAGTAAAATAAATCCAGTATGACTCATTCTCCATTATAACCAAATTAGAATTTCTTTGGCCAAAGAGGTATGCTTACCGTAAGTACATCTTGAGTGACAAGGACAATAGTTGAACCCAAAACAATTACTTGAAATCAACACAAATGATCCTGCTGTCTTCCTTTTTCCAACTATTAAGGTCGTTATTCATGAAGAATTCTCCAAAGAATGATTTATGACATGCCATTAGAAGACATATTCTATGACATTTCTAATGTTTATTTATTTGCAAATACTTTATATACATTAAGCATGCATAAAAACATTTTATAAATTTTCTGTGAACAGATTTGAATGTTGAGTTTCTTCTTATTTCAAGGTTATTCTTCAGTTTTCAAGGTGCCAAAGTTAATTTCCTTAATAACCAATCCTTTGTGCCTACTAATTAGAAATATCCAAAACAATTTGCTATTTAAATCATATGTCATTGCTTCTGATCCTTGATTGGACAAGTAATGAAATTAAGTAAGACCCATATGAATTGAGAATATTACTACTGAATATGTAATTAAGGTTTTGATTAATATTCTGGCACTCAGGCTTAAAATACACCCTCCGTAAGTATTTGCACTGATAAAGCTCAAGCTCAAGAAATCAGTACAAGTCATTAATACAGTCAACCGAATTCATAAGTGAACTTCAAAAGAATACTTGCAAGGGTTTTTTATGAGGATGGTTATGAACAGTGTCCTTTTAAGTTGGACTCCTATATTAGTGTTAGCTGTCAAATAAAGCTACTGGCCATCTTTCCTCCTTTGGTGATCGTAAAAAATTGAAAACTAGGGATATAGGTTTTGTTGAGCTATTGAAAACATTCTGTGTTATAATACATTGATAATTTAAATGGCAATTGTTTCAAAGCTCAATGAATCATTTTATTGAAATTTGAAATCATTTAAGACATAGCATTACATTAAAAAAATTGAAAAATTACTTTTTTTCTTGTAATTCACTTCTATTTCCTACTTAGAGCATCTACTAGGAACATTTTTTATGTCATTATTGAAATATACTTAATTTTGCTGACAGTCAAAATTTTCAAAATGTTCTTCCTATACAATGCCTTCTGCACTTCAAGAAAGCCAACCAGTACCTGACATTTAACAAACAAAAAGGTATGGACATATAATCTCGGGGTTTTTTGTCTCTCATTTGTAAAACACCATAAAAATTATTGATAACAACTTCTTAACGTGAATTCTGAAGCAGTATGGTATTCCAAAAGCCTGTCATACTAAAAGAGGCTAGATCTGTAGAAAAATTCTGGCTCTTATCACAGAAGAGGTTGACTTTATGAGAATGCACACATGGTGTAATAAAGATATGGGCACTGTGAGAATAGATAGACTCAAGAGGAAGGACTGAGTCCAGCTCGGGAATTGATTTTGGGATGAGTTAGGAAAGGCCCCTCAAATATTCCCCTCTATTTTAAACACGGTCTTAGACCACAAGTAGCAGCAACTCCTTATTACTTCTATTACAGAATATCTCCAAACCTGCACATAATGTCATCCTCCTGCTGTGCTATGAAGTTTTCAAAGGAACAGAAAGAAAATCTTCTTCCAAACAGCTTGCCACCTTACCAACAAAGGTGAGGCTGGAAGCTGTTAAACACCTGCTCTGGGCTGTCTCAGACAAGACCCACACAAAATCACAGGCTGGTTGTGAGGCAAGCATTCTCTCTCCAGAGGGGCTACACTTTTACACTGATGAGTGCAAAGCACCCACAAACTCACAAAATTCTCAGTCTACATGACAGCATAAGAGTTCAGATTCAAACTGAGAAGGGAATGAGTCCATTTCAACTAGAGACTTCTCAGCTCCTGGACTTTTGTGCTCTGCTTCTCCAAACACACCAGGAGGTTGAGTCAGCCTCTTCAGAGATGAACTTAGGAACCGATGGTGGGATGACTTGTTTTGCACCCTTTGCTAGTTTTCTCAGCAGCCCTCTTGATTTAGTCTGACCATGCAGAGAAAACTCCCAGTAACTCATTATTTCTCTAACTCAATTGGATTATTAATGGAGTAGCTGTGCCACAGAAGTAACACAAACAGAATAAAGACAGGCTATAGAAAAATGTACATCTCCAAAATCTTATTTTTTATATACAGAATAATGAATAGCACACTTAAGGGCCAAACACGGCCCTTAGTTCAGTAAGGTAATTTTCATACTCTCTTATCATGGGTTCTTAATTCACCTCTGTGGTAAAAATTGCTAACAAATAGTCGTTGACTGTAAATGCAATTCCTCCTTTAGACACATGCATTAACACACTATTGTAAAAGTTCAAAGCCATTATTATTGAGTTCTCTCAGCCACATTAATTATCCTCTGCACTGTATTTGGCTTCATTTGGGTAAATCCCTAATTACCCAGACTTTACTTACAGAACACCTTCGTTTAATATACTATGAATTCTGTTTACATTTATGTTTTTTCCAATAATTCTCTGTTGAATGTAGTTTCCACCATCACTACTGGAAATGTTCCACCCTCAGCCTATCTGTCTGCTGTCACCCACAAAGTAATTGTTTTTGAAGCTGAAATGTCCAGTGCTTGTAAGCTTTGGGTTGAAGTTAGTTGGTTCTAGCAACTGCACTTTGTCTAGAAAAATTCCCAACTCTTGTTACCTAAGCCATTTTTTTTCTCATGGCATGTTGCATCCAGACTATAAAGCATATTAACAAGTAGGGAAAACAGCACAAGGGAAGAGGTGATGAGCTAACTTGAAATAGCAAAATTAGTCGGGGAAGGACAGAAATTTTTTAAGCTGTATAGCATATCAGGGTTGTAATAAGCATAAACCCTTGTGGAAAGAAATCCTTAAGATATTAAAACCTTTCTTTAAAAGCCCAGTAATGTCCTTTATAGACAGGTGTTCATGTTTTCAACATGCTCAACTTAAAACTTGTTTTGACAGACACATTGAACAGATAATTGGGTTTGAATTGTTTTTAGCTAGATGGATTTTCTTCTATCTCAATGAATATTACAGAAATTAGGCTTCATAATATCCATATAACAACTAGATTGCAAATATGTACTAAATAAAAAAAGATAACACCTTCAGAAGTATGCACTGCTTTTGACTGCCCAAACTGAGCCATTTTAAATCCTCTTTTCCTTTTAAGAAAAAAAAAAAAGATAATGAGCTCCACTCCAACTAAAATACAAGGCAGATGCAGTTCTTCATTTCTGAAAGTCAAACCAAAGGCAATCAAAAGACAACCAAAATTATTCATACTGAAAAGTTGAGCTACACTTGCTGTGAAACCAGCAGCGAGTTGGGAAACAAGAAACCAGGACATGAAGATAGGGTTCCATTTCATCCACAACACTGCTGCTTATGTTGATAAAAATCAACCACAAACATGTTATCAGGAAATAAACTCAGAACAAGAACCAGGAACTCAGTTTTTAAATTGCAATTTTTAAATTACTATTTATTCACCTTTGCAACAGACAACAGAGCAAAAGTGTGAAACAACTATTGGAGAGGCACATCAAAAAAGGTAAAGATGATGAAAAACATTAATAAACCAATCCTTCAGCTAATTCAGTTCATCTCGAGCTACTCCCATAAGCTAAGCAGGCATTTTTGTGTAGATCTGTACTGTGGTGCTGTTTGTGGTTATATTATACATAAAGGATGAATGTTTGTAAACAGAAATACTACGCGTGTACTTTCAGGATACGAGAGAGATAAGGTTAAAAGGTGGGAAAAGGCAGAAAGAGAATTAATTAAGCAGTAAAGAAGAAAGACAGTGAAACCTGTATTTGGTCTCGTTAGAAGTCCCTAAGTATTAGATCTTCCTCTCTGGCCTCACAAACGTGACATTTCTGTTAGTGTTATGTCACAGCTCCAGCAGGAAGGGCAGTAAAATATCCCCCTCCAACCTCACCTAGGCATCACTGCAGAAACCACTCAGGGAGACAAGATCTGATCCCTCACAGCTGGAAAGGGCAGTGGACTCAGATCTCCTAAAACCCGAGCAAATACTCTAATCACAAGGGACATTTCTCCAGTACTATAAACCAAAGCAGAGTCAGCAGTATTTGTGAGGGATCTAAGCTCATCATTGCTCATAAAGCAGGTATAAACAACGCTTGCCAACAGAATCCACTAAGGGATTTTGGTGCCACTGCAGCCTAGCATCTGGTTTGCAACGGGCTTAAATAAGAAAGAGGAACTCGGGCTGTGTGTGCTGGGGAGGTTCTGGACACAGCCAAAATGCAGAAATAGAAATGTCTAGGAAACTTTCAGGTTGAACATTATGGTCCGTCATGTTTAAGTTCCTCAAGAAACTTAACTCAGAATCACAGAATTACAGAATAACAGAATGGTTGGCGGTGGAAGGGACCTCTGGAGATCATGTAGTCCAAGCTCCCTGCTAAAACAAGTTCATGTACACAGCAAGTTGCACAGGATCATGTTCAGGCATGTTTTAAATAATTCCACAGAAGGAAACTCCAAATTTCTCTGGGCAGCCTGTTCCAGTGCTCTGTCAACCTCACAGTAAAAAAGTCTTCCTAACAAGTCTGTTGAGCCCAACTTTCTAGGTCATATTTTCAGGTCTATATGCCTAAATTCTGCTTTGCAGATCTAAGTCCTATTTTAGAACTGGCTCACAGAAAGATTTCCATATAAAGTGAGCATATAAAGATTTGAGTTGAATTAAAATAAGAAGATACACAACTCCACCTATAGTCTTCTTTTAGATAAAATCCCCGCACATTTATAATGACAAAGCTTATTTTTCCACCCAAGCAAATGGTGAAAGTATCAGCATAGTGGCTTTTTGTTGCTTTCTCTGCATGTATAGATCCCCCTACAGATAGCTGAAGGCTAGTGCTTGATACTTAAAAGTACTTTCCTTGGACCTGCTGGAAGTAATCTACTGATCCTATGAACTATACATGGAAAAACACCACACAAAGAAATTGCCAGGATCCTAGAAAAGATCAGATGTTTACATGAGAACATCCTGTTAAAGTGGGTAAAGTGGAAAACTGTGGCAATGTTAACCTTCATTCTTAAGGGCAGAAATCAATTTAATATATAACAGCTGAGAGAAATAAAGAAAACTGTCCTTCCATCTGTAGGTTAATTCACTTTTTATTCACCATAAAACATCTGCATCTTTCTCTAAAGCAGGTGGTACCATCCTTGGTGCATTAGTCTTGTCTAAGTCACACCTTCCCATTTTAGATGAACAAAAAGTAGTTACTTTTGCTGTCACATCACTGGCTGCCAAAATTCCTTTAAAAACACCCCACAAAACAGTCACGCTCCACGAGCTCCAACTCATGACATCAAATAATTTGTAACTGATAGCATTAACCACCCCCACTGATTATCTCTGCCACTCAAAAAGATTTATATGGCTTGCCATACAAGTCTTATACCATGAACATGCTGAAAAGCACAACCTTGTTGTCAAAGGAAAAGTAATGAAAATAATAACATAATATAGCAATTATTTTATCTTGGTAGAAAAAATACATTATAACCCATTTCAGCCATTCAAGTAGGTAAACAGAATGAGAAGGAGAGTGATAAGAAACCATTTCAGCAATCAGAGCCTACAGGGAGATGATAATTTATGTTATGGTTGCCAGAAAATTCAGGCAAAATCTCTTGGAAAAATATATACCCAAGACTTATTATTTTTTAATTCTAAAAGGTATGAAAAGATGCTTCAGAGCACTCTCTTCACTGTCAGCTGGTGCCAAACTGATACCTTACATTTGTATTTATCATTGTTCAGATGATTACTCACTGCAATCCAAGTTTATCTAGCATTTTCTCTGGGTATCTAACATTTTTTGCTGTGAGATTGCCCACATCTACAAATCTTCTGTTTTCCTGCCTCCTTCTACAGTTTCTCAAGCAGTCATTTAGAAAATTATTCAAATAATCCCTCTTTGGTCAACAGTGGAAAGGAAATAAACTGGAGTCAGGTACATAGTTAGGAGGGTTAACTGGCATTCCTATGCCTTTTCAGAACCTGCTTCCTTTTCTACATGCTCACTCAATTCTCCCTCATGTTCTCTTTTATATCAGCCTCCTTTCATTTTAAAAATCAAGCAAATCGAAACAGTTCTTTTTATAGCCTGTTTGCCACTTCCACTCCTATATATGTCCACTTGACACAGTGTATACAACTGGCAGCTGTGCTAAAATGGACAAAAATGGCACCACCTTGTAAATATACTTTAGTAACCACAAATTTCCACTTGAAATACAAGTAAAAGAGCTATTGATTTTGTCTGTGCCTGATAAATTCCTTCCAAACAACCTGTTTACTGAAAATATAAGTCACTATTGTGATTTATCTGCCTTACATTAAAAGCTACTTAATTGGAACAGAGAGACAGAAGAATGAGGTAATACTGTTATAAGTGACATAGGTATTGATTTTATTTTAATTTTATTAGAACTTTTGTATCTTTATGGTCAAGCCAGTCCTTATGGACAAATATTAAGGACTAAGCAGCTGACAAGGAGAGTACTCTTCTGAACAAGTTAAACTGTGATGTAAATAACCTGAAGAGTGAAACAGGATAACTGAGACTATAGATGACAATGTCACACTTTTTTCCTTTCCCACAGGAGATGTGGACATGTAAACTGACCTTTCAGCAACAAATACTTTCCCTGATGTATGTAACAGAATTTTTTAAAAAAACCCAACCAACTAATCAACCAACCAAAAACAAACAAACAAACAAACAAACAACAAAAAAACACAACAACAACAAAAAAAAAAAACGAAAAAGAAAAGAAACAGAAAATTGCTTGCAATTTTACAACATATAGAAACAAATTATAATGTGAAGCATTTCTTTGAATTCATGGTATGTTTGTATTTTCATTCCTGCATAGTGTCAGAGGAATCTTGAATAATAGCTACATAAGGTGACATGAAATCCTCTGAAATACAAATGCTGAAAATCATACAGATTTTCCACTTTTTTGGAAAAAAGCCAAATATAAGTCCTTCTCACACATAAGTTTCTAGAAAGCATTCTGTGTATAAAATATTAGTTTTCCTACTGGGTCTATTGAGCGATCAGAAATTTTACTGCTTAAGCAGTCCTTTGAAAATCTGAAAACTTATGTAACTGATAAATATTCTCTACAGAGAGAATGCTTGTTAATTATTAAAGTACAGTATCTTTCTTCTAAAGTACATCAGCATCTTTTACACATAGATAAGGTTATTAGAATAAACTGAATACCAAATCTGATTTGTATGCAGACTTGTAAGAGATTTTTAAGAACATAGTAAAGCTTCACTTTTGTGTTTCCAAAAAAATATGAAAGGCACAGACTTCATCTGCATACCACTGTCTTCAGAAAAAGAAGGAAAAAAAAAAAAGAAACAGAAAACATTTTGAATATTTATTCTGCTGAATGTATTAGCGAAACTTTAAATATGGTCAGGTCACTCACAGGGTGGGCTGCCCCTTCTAATCCTGCTGAGAGGGAAAAAAAGAAAACTTTAACTGCTATTTCTGGGAGCCCATCACCTTCCTGAGACTTAAAGACACAGCAAGCAAAACAGTTAGCCAGTAGGACTTTAACTCAAGCACTACAGTAACTCAATAAAAGAAATATTGTATTGCTGAATGGTAGCATTTCACTACACTAAGAGATAGATGGAGAGGATATGCAATAATCTTGTCTAGGAAATGGCTATGATTCATAAATTTGGACTCCATGTGACAAATTATCTGACAGATTTCAAAACAGTGAGAAAAACTGGTGTCAGATCCAGATATTATCACATCTTAGTGTGAAGTCCAATGGCATCTGGAATTATTGACCACATAACTACGCTGAACTCCTACACTACTACTGAACGAAAGTGTCAAAACTACTATGTAGAGCAAAAGTACAAAACCAAAATGAACCTATTTAAGTTTGGAGTCGAGCTAAGACTGATGATGTTTTTCTGAATTTGAACTACCTTGCTCCCAGTTCTATCTTAGGGGTCCAGTCGTGCTTAATAGTGAGCACCTGAGGAAGTCGTAAGGATTTCTCATATACAGGGCAGTATACAAGGCAGGCACCATTTCCCTTTTTTTTTCTTCTCCTAATTCTAAGAGCATAAAGTTGTTGAAGAGGTGAAGCTTATGAGCACAGGCAATGAAACTTCTTTGGCAGATGACCTAGACCTGTGAAAAATGCTTCCGCAGGGCAGCAGAGAAACTGCAACTCACCCCGGTCTCAGAATTCAGCATCACCTCTACAACCTTGCTCCAACTATTCTTTTTTCCAAATAACAACCACGAAGGAGAAGCAAGATAATGGTTTTTTACTAATACAGATAAACCATAGCATCACTTGTCAGGCAACTAGACCCACTTTGGAATAGACACTTGTCCTGGAAAATACCACCTGGAAGGGTCAGCAATTAACTTGGTGTCTCCTTCAGGTGGATTCTCATACAGCTAGGAAATCTCAAAACCCCCCACTCTGTTGAGAGGGATATACTTAATCATCTCAATATTATTTCAGCTGTCCAAAAATAATTTTAAAGGGTAATTTCCACTCCTCTTTCCAGTGATTCACCTTTCCTCTGGCCTTGTTGGCTGCAGAAACTTGCCAGTTCCCTTTCAGGCACTTCGACTGCAGCCTTTCAGACAAAATGACAGACACTGTGGGAACCTCCAAGCACCAAGGCAGACTGCTCATACCACCCAGCTTCAAGGCACAATAATTGCCTCAGGAAGCTACTTCTCACTTTCCAGACACCACAAGCTGGGCACCAGCAGTCCTCCAGTCTCCTCCTCTCACCCACCCAATTTCCTACAACCCACACTCCCCCCAGGGCTAGGTCTCAGGACCCATTTACCCAGCTTCAGGAGCATGGCTACCCGATCCTGCCAGCCCAAAGAAACCTCAGCCAGAGAAATTTTTTTTAAGGAAAAGAACCAGCTTCACAGTCGCCAAGTCCTGCTATCCATTGCAAAATCTGAAAGCCATGGCTAAGCCTGGGAAGCTTAGTGAATCAAAGGGATGCTCAAGGGCAGTGGTTACATACTCTCATGCCAGCTCAAAGGGCAATAGTTTATCTGAATTGTCATGGCCTATATTCCTCTACATAGTGCTTATAGACTATAAATTAAACCACCTGCTTTCATTTTTTCCTTTCAATGGAATACAAAGACCCCATGCATTACACCTTCCTTGTACTCCCCAGAGTCTATTAACAATAAGCCACATCTCACAGTACATATCTGGAAGAACAGGGCTCAGTAGAGTTGCTTCCATGCCCATATATTGGTAAAAAGCAGAATTATTGGTAAAGAAATGTGTCTATATCTATCTCTGAAGGCAAAATCTCACCAATGATCATATTTTAATGCAAAATTAGCTGCCAGCAAAGGCCTGGTAGATGCACTTACTGTGGCAAGCAGGTCCTCAGAGACTTCACTGGTATTTTAACAGGACAGTGTTATAAGGAAGTCTGTGAACATCCGGCCCCCAGAGAAAAAGTAAATTATACATTTATCCTTCAGAAAGGAGTAATTCAATATTCTAAAGTTTGTGGGGAAAAGAAAAAAGCTATACTGATTACAAAAGAAAAAAAAATACACTTTTATTCAGAACTGACTGGCAGCTTAGCTACTCCTGGAGCTCCCCTTCTTTACACTCTAGGAATAAAAACTGTTTTAGTAATTCTAGACTGCCTATTTCCAGCATTGTTCCATGCCACATTAAAGGTCTCATTCATTTCCCATTAGCACATTCTAGTTAAAATTAACACATAGTCATTTTAAATGATCTCGCTTTCAGTATATTTGTAAACAAAAAATTAATCTCAAAGGAAAAGCTTTGAAATTGTTAAAAGTCATCCTGACAGAACTAATTACTAAAACCACATTTTTACAGATTTGGGTTTTGTTTTGGTTGTTTTGTGGGTTTTTTTTTGATGGGGGTTGTTTTTTTTTTAATGCTAGAACATCAAGAACGTTGGTATTGTCAGTTGTGCCCCCCATGCCTCAGGACAGCTTCCTTAAATAAGCAGTTGACACAGTTCCCCTGAAAATCTTTGGTAATGGAACATTTTCAATAGGAGACAAAAGACAACAAACACCACATAAAAACAGAATGAGCACCAGTTTCAGAATCTTGAGAATCAGGAACCAGCAAACTTTCTCCTCATTCCCTGATTTCCTTGCCCTTACACAAATCCCGGGAACTCATACCTAGGGTCTCTTGTCAACAGGGAAATGACAGGCATCTTACTGTCATTTTTGCCTGTGGGAAATTCAATGCAATAAGTAACAGAAAACTTAAATGCAGACGTAGCAGAGTTTTAACAAGGACCAAAAGAAAAAGAGAAGGGAAAAACTGAAAGCTAAGAGGAAACACAGTGAGAGGCACAGAACAAAGGGTAACACGGGTTTTGTCAACTGGGGGGATGGTGATCCCAGCACATGTGCACTTGTGATGCTCACACAGCCAGCACGGTCTGTTCAGCTGTGTCAAAGAAGAAGTTAGTCTCCAAACACAGGCAACTGGAAAACACTTCAGATTCTCCCTTAGCCTAAATAACTTGAACTATTTGCTCAAGGTAGTCCCAGTGTTACACTGCAGAGAAAAAGTTCTGGACTATTAAGTGTCCAAATAGACTCTATTTTCCAGAAAATTTCCACAGATCATGTTAGTTCTGACACCATGCTTATGTACAGACTTTCTCAGGGTTTGATGTGACCTCTCCTCTTTGGTGCTGATTATTAGTTGTAGACGTCTCCAAAGGCTCTCCCTTATCAGGAATATATGCAGCCAATTAAAATGAAGTCACTTTAATAAATTATGAAGTGCCGATATGCAACACTGCATACAACCAACCATATAATTTGTATGTTTGTGGAAAACTGCAAATAAATACTACAAAGTTACTGACAGGTGAACAATTCTATGGCTCTGTTTCACTGGGGAAAAAAAAGGCGTAACAGGCTAAACCATAAATAATGTCCTAACTTGCCTCATCAGTCTAATATTCTGGTAGTCTTACATTGCTGCACATACCACACAAATAAAAACTACATATGATCAAAAGAGACTCAGCTAGCTTTAAATATAGAGGACTAGGTGCTCTTCCAAGGAGAAAATTGGATTTTAAAAAAGGCTGTGTCTCTTCAAAAAGCAAACAGCTAGAGAGCTCTAAATCCCAGACACCTCATCTGACAGAAGTGCTGCACAGTATCAGAACCCACCCTGCTCCACCCACAGCCCTCCCTTCTCTTTGTGTTCTCCACATGACACCAGACCTTGTAAAACTCTCTTGTGTGTTGCTCAGCATGATCCACAGTTTTGTCTTCTATTTGGGTCAGTATCAACATGAATTTCTACATACAATTTGAGCCATCGTACCTACTTTTCTGTCTCTGCAGGCTGGGGACTACACGTTACATAAAAACCATCTCACTCACAAAGTCCTACAATTTAACTTGTGTTAACTTGTGTTCAGCTGTGGAGGTACAGCATAAAGGAGCATATGACCAATCAAGATCCCAAACAAAGCATCACTTTTTATTCAGAATTCTGCTTCCCTCCCAAGTCGTGCCATAATTCATATTGAGAACACCTGTAACTTTGAGTTAGTTTCACAAGTTTAGAAAATTGTATTTGTCACAAAGAACTAAATACTCTGGAAAGTGAAAGACAGTTACGACATCCTAAGGTCTTTGGTCAATTATCTAGCAGCACTTGGACTCCTCCATGCTAAAGGGCCAAAAGCAGAACTGAGCAGTGCCAGATACTGCACTAATACAGAGCAAAAGACAGTCTTTGGTTAAAAGGATGAGACAGATATTAAAAGCTTCAGCCTTAGAACTTTGGAGTAACAACAAATTAAACTCTCTAATGAAATAATTGCGAAAAAAATCCGCTGTTTCCCAAACAGAAGGATGACAGAATTTCTTTTCATCCATATGACGAGAAACACCAAAGGTATTTTCAGCTGTTGCTTTAGTGCACTTGCCCCACTGCATGACCTTCTTCAACACAGCATCTGTCTTCAAAAATTTTATGTGAAAGTTTTAGCTCTTTATACACTGTGCCTTCTGAACCCTGCACTTTTCAGGCAGCACTAAATGTGTTTGCAGGGCATTCAGCCTCCATATGAATCTTTCCTGGAAATTTGCTCAAATTGAAGGAAAAGTTTACTTTTGAAAACTATGATGTCATCTCCTTTCTCAGTAAGTGCCTTCCACAATCTACTTCAGCACATCCTTCCCACAACGCAGTGTGCGTCGCTTGCGGATGGTTTTGAGAACTGCTACTCAAAAGTTTGATTTAGAAGACGTTCCTTTAATACATCACCTATACAGAAAACGGGTATGCAGAGCAAAGAGATGACTGCTCGCAGCATATGTGTAAATCTCAAAAAACAGCATTGGGGTGTTACCAGAAAGTAACTCTTCACTGTCAGTGAATTTCCCTGCTGGAGGCAACGGTGTCCTGGCCACATGTGAGGACACCAGGAGACGAGCATTTCGGGGGTATGGTCCCTTTCCCCTACCGGTTCTTTTATTTTACGAGCCCCCGGCGCAAGTTTCCCAGGAGGTTCAGGGCACCTGGCGCTGTGCGGGCGGGAGGCAGCCGGGCGCCTCCCGGGGCGGCGGCCGCCCGTGCGGCACAGGGCACTCAGGGACCCGGCGGGGCTCCCCTCAGCGGGGTGGGAGACGCCGCGCCCGGGGCCGCTCACAGCCCCGGGGGGGCCCGGCCACCCCGAGCCCCCCAGACGGCCCGTCGGGTCCCGAAGAGGGACC
>VXAY01004102.1:868593-902727 GCA_013399855.1 Oxyruncus cristatus
CCGGCACCGGCACTGGCGCAGGGGCGGGGAAGGGGGCGCTCGGCGGCCGGGAGGGGAGGGCTCGGCGCTGTCCCGAGGGTGCGGAGCACGGCCCTGCGGCGGCGGGGGGAAGCAGTGGCTCTGCCGCCCGGCCCTGGGAAGTGGGCGCGGCGGCGGCGAGGGAGTGGGTCGGCGAGGGAGCGGGGCGGGGGGGGGGGTGGCCGGCACCCCCTGAGGCCGGGGCCGCTGGAGCAGGAGGTCCCGGTGCTGGCGCCGGCTTTGCTGCCGATCTCCGGTGTCCTCGGAGCAGTTTGGGTTGCGTCTGCCCCGCCGGCGCGGGGTGGAGTGGCGGGGCGCGGGTGGATGCGGACGGGGCGGCCAGGAGGACTGCCCCACCTCCGCCGGGCTTCTCGCTGCGAGCGGGGATCCTCGAACCGGGGGGAGCCACCGCCACCACNGGACGGGGCGGCAAGGAGGACTGCCCCACCTCCGCCGGGCTTCTCGCTGCGAGCGGGGATCCTCGAACCGGAGGGAGCCACCGCCACCACCCCGGGGCGGTGTCTGGGGGCCGGCCCCGGCAGCGATGCTCAGCTGTGATACCCGGCCGACGGAGCGGGAGCCACCGGCCACACAGCGTGGCCGCACTGAGCCCCCGGCCCGGCGAGTCCCGCTGAGCCCCTTGCCGCTGTCCCGGCCGTCCCGTAGGAAGCGCTGCCGCCGCTCCCTAACTTTGTCAAACGCGGTTGCGAGGTGCAGCTCTTGCATTGTGCCGTGACTCACGCTGCCTCAGAGGCGTTCGGGGGAAGGTGAGGAGACACCGTTTTATTCCGCCACCTGGAGAAATCGTGTTTTAGGCGTAAAATTCACTAGGCGAACTCACGATGCCTTCACTGTTCCCCGCCCCTTTCCCCGCAGCTGCGGCTGAACACGGAGCGCGCCCGTTCCTCACACACAGCTCACCCGCGTGTTTCGGGAGCAGAACTGGACCCACCGGCAGTTCCCAACTCGGACGGCGAGCGGCCGAGGCCGGGAGCAGCCGTCCCGGTCGGAACTGGCAGCCGCTCACTGCCGAGGAGCACAACCCCCTCCCCAGGGCGGTCCGCGGCAGCCGTCGCCCTCGGAGCCCGGCGGGGGTTGCAAGTGTACGGTAGCTATCCGCTCACAGAAGGCCACCAGCCTCCTGCCTTATGACGGGAGTCATAAGGCTTGTGTTGTTGGCGGGGTGGGAAGGCATTTGCCACCCACCCTTGGTCCTTCTACCCTCTCTGCCCTCCAGCACCTCTAACTGTACGGGATAAGCAACTAATTGACCTCTTCACATTTTTAATTTTTTTTTAAACCTCTGGAATATTTTATAAGCATGCTTTCTCCCTTCTTAAAATAGAGCAGTGAGATAGTTCAACCACGTTGGTGGAATATCTTAATAGGAATGGCAGTGAGACTGTGATAGGGCAGTGTTACGTTAAGCTATGTGACTAAATATAGTCCCTTTAAGTTCATTAATTAAACAGAAGAAGTCATATGGACAGTTGAAAAAAATCTGTCTTCTAACTCTTAAATGTATGTGATGAGTATAAAATTGCCTTTAGGAAATTAGCTTTTACTGATATATACCCCAGATTTCAAGAAAAGACTGCAGCATGCATTACAGTATTATTCAAAGAGTGCTGAGCACACAAAAATCAAACTTTGGAAGATGAAGACCATACATGAAACTAATTTGGTTAGTTATTTTGCATGTTATCACACAAGAGTTTTTAACTGCATTGCCAGTATAGTGGTTCTCAAATAATACACATTTGCTGTCCAATCTCGGTTACAATGGTGTAACTTTATTCCTTTTGGAACCCCATATTTTATTCTCACTGTAGTCCATATGATCTTTATTGCCTTAGACTTGTAATGCAAATCGCTTTTTTCTCAAGATATCTTTTCATAATTTGGTCAGCAGCTATATATAATACAGTACATTCATTAAAGTACATTTCAACCCAAACCATTCTATGATTCTATGATTCCAAGACCACCTTGTCTGCAGAGAAGGTGCTTAATAACAAAGCTAATTTAGCAGCAAGTTTGTGGTTTATATATATAAACAAGCTTCCAGCATTATTCTACTTCATAGAATGGTTTGGGTTTGAAGGGACCTTAAAGTCCCTTGCCATTAGCAGGGACATCTTCCACTTCACCAGGTTGTTCAAAGCCCTGTCCAGCCTAACCTTGAACACTTCCAGGGGATGGGGCATACACAGCTTCTCTGGGTAGCCTGTTCCAGTGTCTCACCACCCTCACAGTAAACAATTTTTTTCCTAACATCTAATCTAAACCTGCCCTCTGTCAGTTCAAAGCCATTACCTCTTATCCTATCACTATATGCCCTTGCAAAAAGTCCCTCTCCATCTTTCTTGTTGGCCCCCTTTAGGTACTGGAAGGTGCTATACAGTATCCTCAGTATCCCCATATCCCTCCCTATATACTTCTTATATTTTTAATAAAATGGTATAGTGTGCACTTTAAGTTACTTTAATTGAGTCTGTTTGACATATACAGGTCTAAAAGATGCCACAAATTTATAATGGAGGTTACATGGGTGAGAGTGAGGGAACAAGTGTGCTCCTAGAGCTGAAATCCTAACCTAAATTGCTTAGGCTGGAGATGGGGTAAGAGAGTTACTCAAAGGTGTCAGATTTAACATGGAGAGAATAAAATGGAAGAGGTGAAGGTCCAACTTACTAAAAGGGCAGAAGGTGTCTCTGAGCAATGCAGTAGAAATTTAAGAACATAGATGGCATCAGTCCAGCTGTACATCATCTTCAGAAGTCATGGCAGTCTATTTAAGCCTACCCCACTGCTTGCCAGCTTGGAGGAGGTAACTGCTGGGGCCAAGTGTCCTGACATCCTCCCCTCCCTTCTCCTTATGTGGGGCAAATTTTCTGGTATGTTTGCCCTGAACCACTTCACTAAAGGGTGATTTTGACCAAGGGAATTGATCCATCTTCCAGGAAGACTCCAGTTCACCACAGTGGGTTCAGATCTGTAAATCTGAAAGGTGTTCAGTTTGCCAGATATTTCACTGTGGTGGAGAGAGTTTTACACATCCTTTCCTATATTTTTCTGTTCCCTCTCCTCCCCTCTCCTCCCTTCCTCTCCTTGGATTCAGCTACTGTTGCATTTGAGAGGGAAATAATATTTCCCACTGATTTTCATGTTAACAATAACTGTCTGTGAACTGAAGACAGTGCATTATATGAACACTTAAATTAAAGGCTGTTTGATAAGAGGAATGTCTTCTGTTTTGTTTTCTCACTTTAAAGATAACAAATAAAAACCATCCCAAATAATAATAATAACAACAGAACCAAATTTCCTCTTTGTTAAACTGGCATAACTTCTTTGGAGCTGTATCAAGGCCAGAAGAGTTTGTATATACACAGCAGCATGCATTCAGCTAGCCAATGTTGGCACTAAATCTCAGAAATTATTAATTACAAAATATAATTGAAGGGCAAAAGCGAGATCACATAAATACATATTTCCTAAATCAAGTACCGGAAAAAAAAGTATATTTATTTCTCATGTGAAGGTAATTTTTATCTGAAGGAGATTTTATTCTTGGCTTCCTTTTTCTCCAGCTTTCTTTAAAGAAAACATTTTTATGGGTATCACTGCTTTTGTTCTGAGTTACAACTGCTGTTTCCCTTTTTTGCCCCTTACAGCATCTTATAATCTATGTCTACTTTAGGAATACTTTTTGTCTGTGTGTCTTTCTGTTTTTTCACTGTAGACCATTATCCCCTGAAACCTAAATGTCCAGGAAATAAGCTTCTGGGTTCCAATCCTCTTATCTTTACTCAAAAGTATTTTTTAGTTCTTCGGGTTCCTAATATGTTTTTCCAAGTCTTCTTTAGCTATATTGTACAAACTGCCCTTTCAAAATACACTCAAGCTCTTGCTTGCATATGTCTCATTTTGCCATTAGAATATACAGTATACTGTACAGGTCTAATATTTTTTTTGTGTACATTCATTCCACACGATTCCAAAATCCATTTTCTTCTGTTTGGCAGTACTTTTGGCAATTGCAGTTTTTACTGCTTGATGTTTCTGCATTTTCTTCTAGTTCAGACTAACTGAAGCATTAGGATGAGCTCATTGTACTGGATTTGACACATCATGGAAGCATTCTGGCACAAAAGCCTGACTTTCTTACTATCAGTCCCTTGGGGAGGAGTTCTGCATCATGAAGGAGCTGTGCATAACCCTACTGTCCTGTCAGGGCTTGCAATGGGCCAGTCTCTTCTGCTGAACAAAGCTCCTGAGCGGCCCCTCTTAGAAATAAATGAGGTCCTAAGCCATAAAGAGTTCTCTGGTGATGTCTTTCAGAAGATCTGGTTAATCTCCTAGCAGATTTCCTTCCTTCCTTCCCTTCCCTGCCTCCCTTCCTTCCTCCATTCCTCCCTTCCTTTCTTTCTTCCTTCCTTCCTCCCTTCCTTCCTGATGAACATTTCTTTTCTCATTCACTCAGACATAGTCTCACTGCCATGTCTTCCATAGATCTGGCTTTAATTAGCTTTCCGTGGTAAAACAGTGCTCTCAGGAATGTGTGCACATGAAATCAATTTCTCAGGAGCACCACGTAAGAGCTATTCTCCAAAATGTTTGGGGCTTTTAAGTGTTTTCAATAAATTCATGTTTAAACTGTACATGCAGGTGTCAGTGAAAGTTGTAATATAGGCTCTATGTTTAATATTTATGCACTAAAGTACTTAATTGCCTTTTTGCCCAACTAGCTTCATTCACAATAGGCACATGCCACTGTATGCACATGTAACAGAAATACTTCACTGCAGAGGAAGGATGCATTTCCTTTCAACGAAGCCTATATTTCAGCAAATTAACATAAGCACAAATCAGAAATACATTGGTAAATTGGTACGCTGTTTAGAAAATTAATATTAAATTACTATATATTTTTAAAACATATCAGGTATAAACAGCTCTTGCTTGCTTGCTTTAGCTTAAGAATATTTTATGTATATGACTACAAGTAGATTTGCATAGAAACATTTTTCAAACTAGGTACTTACTTTTAAAATTGAAAAAGAAGGTTGAATCAAATGTGTAGATACATTAGCCTACTTTTGCAACTACAAATATTACACTGGAGTATTTCCTGGTTTCTGAAGCTGATTTGCTTTATAAAATCCTGGTCCTGATATGTGTATTTGGTACACCTAAATCTCTTTTCTTTACTGTTAATTTTCATGTGAAAATGCCAATGCATATGCACCCACCACAGGAGGTCAGGAAAGAAAGAGACACAATGTAGTGCAGTTCTTAGGTGCACACCTAAATTTAAGGAGACTGTAAATCAAAGTAGTGGGACTGATTACACACTTATGTTTTGGGCATATACTTACATTTTAGGTGCATATATAAACTTCATGGTGAATTGGGGCTGTAGTTTCTTTTACTATATTTCCAGAATGTCTAAACATTAGAAACATGTAAATACATTCAACTGTACGCTCTAGATAGGTAGATAGATAGATTAGATAGATAGATAGATAGATAGATAGATAGATAGATAGATAGATAGATAGATAGATAGATAGATAGATAGATAGATAGATAGATAGATAGATTAGATAGATAGATAGATAGATAGACAGATAGATAAATGGATTCCAGGCTTAAGCAGACAGAAAATAGCCATGCTTTGAGGACAGCATATGGATTTTAATATTACTTACGAAAGAAGAAATTATGTCTTAGAACTTTTGAGAGATTTAACTCAGGATTTCTTAAATTTACATTTGTTATTTAGAACTGGATGCCAGTCACTTTTCAAGTCACTTCATAGTATATATTTAAATATATAATCAAAGACGTATATATGGAATGATAGAAGAAGATATAGATATATAGGAAGACATGAAGGAAGCAAACTTTGTACAATGCTGACAACTCTTTCACTGTCATTTTGAAACCAGCATGCAGAAACCAACCAACAGACAAGCATATTACTTTTTAAGATAAATGGGAAAAGCATTTATGGAATGCCTAAGGGGATTGCTCTGACACTGTAAGATGTAATTAAGAATTTTCAAAAGTTTGAAGAAGAAAATTAAAAGCCCCATTTTCTTTCCCCTTTTTGATCCACCTGTTTCAAATGAATTCAAGTCAAGCAAAGTGACTGTAAGACAAAGATTAAATCAGCACAGAAGTTACGACACTGCTTTTCACTGTTCAGTACAGAGGATTTTATGGACTTTTCCAGTCTACTGCCTTTCTTTGTGGAGAATTGCAAAAGAACATTTCAAACTGATATGTCAGCAGAGGTTGTTAATATTTGCAAAGACATTTATAAATACTAACAATGGAGGACTAGATGGTATCTATCCAAGGCATCTAAAGAAACTCAAAAGGGAACCTGGTACTACTTCCTTTTTTCTTATTCTCATGCCATTTCCACAACTGACAAACTACAGGATGGATAGATGCAATATAACTGCTTGTATGTACTTAAAAGGAAGTAATCCTTTCTTATGTATGATGAGTTTCAGCAAGGCAGTACTTGGAGTTGCTGGCAGAATATTAAATGGTCCAATGAGCCAGTCAGAGCATTGTAATATTTTTTTAAAGTCCTTAACATCATCAGCAAAAGAAACTAAGACATTTAAGGGCTTAAATGGGCAAAAATGTGTCACCTAGATCAAACTAATAATATATATATAACCACACACCAGGAGAAGTGGATGAAGAAAAAAGATACAGTTAACCAATACTGGACCTTTAATGACCACTTTCAGACTTTGTTTTGTCTAAGAGTCTATATTATGATCTTCTGGGTATATATATTTAGCACCCAGCTCCAGGCCTTCTCTGCAGTGCAAAATTAAATTAATAATAATGATAATAATGATAATAACAACAATACCAGCAAAATCATATAGCCACTGTTCTATTGCACAGATCTTCAAGGACAGGTTGCAGCAAGGAGAGGCAGTTGCAGACAAACTCTTCTCTTCACTACAGCCTTGCCTCCTCCAGCTGATTGAATTCTCTTTCTGCTCCTTCCAAGACTTCTTTGTGTGCCAGATTCATGGGTTTCTTGTTTACCCAGGCAGACTCTTTTCCATGCTACATCTCTGTTCCCCACGGAGGCATCAGTGGTGTCAATATATGCCCAGGTTCTCCATAGGCAGGGCAGGGTGCTGTGAGGAAAAAGACAGGGCAGCACCCTTGCTGTGTAGGAACAGCAGAGTGCACACAAGGAGGCAATTCTGTAATGTCCCAGCAATTTTTCCAAAAATCATCCCACTGGCAAGGGACAGAGACTGAGTGACTTCTATGCCAAACTCAGCAGACATCACTGTATACCATGTGGAAGAAGCACATTTGGGGTTTGGCACTGGTCACAAGCTAAATATGCTAACTGGCATGTCTTCCAAGAAAGACTTCAACAGAAGGTTATATGGTATTTCAGGTTTTCCTACCAAAGTGAAATCTCCTGCAAGCACACATGATGCTCTTGAAATGAAGCCCTCTGCTTTGGTGGTCCTGTCAGTGGAAGGGTTAGAGAGGTGTTTGCATGGCTCTGGACCAAGGGAAGTGAATAAAAAACCTGATTTAGACACCCTATAGATAGAAAAAATAATTTTCGAATATGGAAGGCAGTGGTAGAAAGAGAGTATTCACTCTTAGTAATAAAAAAACAGACTAGGAAGGCATCATTTACCCTTGATAAATCAGAAATGACATCAAAGAGAGCTAGTATTACAAACTATTAATGAAAGACATAATAATGAAACAAATCACATAATAGATCACAACGAAGTGATTCAGTGTAATGAATACTGATATTAAGTAAGTGAACTGTGCACTCTGGGGATACAATTTCAAGTCCATTCCAGAGAGCATGGTAGCAGTGTGAGAAAGAAAAAAAAAGCACTGTTAGAAGAAATTGAATCTGTTCCACTGCCCACACTGACCACATCCACACCTTACACCTTTTGATGGCACAGGTAGGTATAGGTAGATAAAAAGACCAAGACCAATTACATGCATTTATTTTTTTTTTTTTGTCAAAGTAACAACTGAGATTTCCACACATATACAGATTTCAAGCATCCTCATTTCATAGAATAATGTGAGTAAATAAACATTAAACATATTAAAAAGACAGCCAGACAGTGTTTCATCAACACAGATAAGAAACTCATTTAATTCTTGCAATTATAGAAAGCACATTGCTGCTACAGAACATGATGGCATCTTGAGGGTGAAACAGGTCTAAATTTCAGATCTTCACAAAGATTTTAGATTTTGGAGGTACAAAAGGTGAAGCCTTTGATTAACAGAGGGATGCCCTATGTAGCTTGTATACAATATTTGTATTTTGATCACACACATGAAACTTCTGGTGATGTGCAGGTCATGATTTCCGTTCAGACTTGTCTGGATCCTAAACTCTTCCTGATTCTTTTCTGGCAATATCAAAGCCTACCAAACCAAACATTAATTTGTGCATTTATAGCTAAATATGTTACTTTTTACTGTGCATTTCTAAAAATAATTGTTCTGGTTTGGGGGGGGGGGGGGTTATTTTTTTTGGGTTTTTTTTTTTTTTTGAAGTAAAGGCATTCACACATATTACACTGGAAAGCCAGTTAGATGGCTAAGGACAGGCACTGCAAAAGTCACTGAGCTGAGCAGGGAGCTGCCTAAGCCTGCCAGTAAACCATTGCAGTGTTCCTGATAACAGCCTCTCTTAAGACACATTTTGGATCTAAAGGTTCGCAGCTGAGTTTCTGTCTCAGCTACAAGGTTTTACAACCAATGTCAGTGAGAAGCTTACCAACACAGGGTGAACTCCTGAATAACAAGGTCTTTATTACTCTCTGTTATGGTATTATAGAAAAGAGCAGCAATATATGGTAAGGCTGAAGCATTGTGCAATTTGTTTGGAAAATGATTTAGAGAAAATCCAAATTTTAATAAATATTGAAATTGAAAAAGATTTATCAAATTAGTAAATACTGACAGATTTGATACAAGAGCTAAACTTAGCTTACCCACAAATTATTGCTGAAACAAAAATATTTGAGTATGTTACTACATTTTTCTACCATTATGATTGCTCAGATCAAGTCCACAGAGCCATGTGTACATATTTGAATTTCTGATATCTAAATTTCAGTCATGTGAAGTTTTTGGGCATCTCTAATAGGATCATAATTCTGTGTTCACATAGACACATTTAATTAACTGTTTTTAACTCATTGTTTTGACATTTCTGCACAAAAATTACAATACCTTCAGAATTATAAAATAAAATCAAATCAGCATGAATTTAGAGAAGCAACACAGAAAGAATCAGAAATCAAGCAGCTATGGATAAAGTTGCACTGTGGTGAGGCCATCACTTTCATCTTCAGAAAGCCACCTTAAGGGAAAAACATAAAAACCTGTTATGAACACATCACATGTAAAACTTAATAAACAGACAGCTTGTGAGAGCCCGTTTCTGCACCTTTGATTTTCTAGGAGAGCTTTTACATTGGTTTATACAGAAGCAGAAATCAACCTGGAAAAAATAGTTATTTCGGGTTTAATTTTTATTTTAGTATCCCTACATATGTAATTTAAAAGTGTAATTAACAGACACAGAATCATTTCTGAGGAGAAAAGACAACACAGCAAGAACTGAGTCTTGCCAATACCGCCTAAGGAGACTTTCCGCTGTGCCTTTTGCAGCCGGACTTGTCTATCTCGCATTGGCCTTCTTAGCCATCAACGTGCTTGTAGCAAGCGTGGGTAGAGTCCTTCCCAAATCTTCGATCGCGAAGCCTAGCCATGATGATGATAACTTTATGGGTATATTTATGAAATTTACATTCATTTTATTTCTTGGTCGTATAGGTAACCTGTAGTTCACTTCAAAGAGTGACATAAAATCATGACAATTTAGAGTAAGGAAACCGGTTCTGTGATAGCAGATTATTGTTCTGGTATTCGATTCCAGTGACTGTTTATTTCTCGTGTCTCTTTGTTGGTTCACAAAACACTGAGTTGCATAGTGGGCTTAATCTGTAAGAGCCTATGGAGGTTTTACTGTTGATTATATGGGAAATAGGCCTGAGTCCAAAGCTCTGGTAAGACTGATGTTAACTGGAAACATGGATATAGTGGGATTAGTTTCCAAAGAGAGTTAAAAAGCTTCTAATGCTTTTTGGAAGGTTTATTACAGCCTACCTGACGTGATATCTACTAAGGAGCTAGTATGAGAGGGATTCCCAGATATTAATTATAGCATTAATGTAGCTCACATCTGAAGTTGTACCTTTCAACATCTGGAAGATATGGCTGAAGCTAAACACTTCCAGGCTGAAACACAACTAACGTTGGCAGCTACAATTGCATATGGAAGTTACAGAGCCTAAGAAAAGTGTAATGTGTAAGATAGACAATAGGCATTTAGATGAGTTAGCAAAGGATTTGGGTTTCTCAGTGATAAATATCTTTTAGAGACATCATTTGTACCAGATGAGTGTTTTGATGAGAGAATGAACATTCCCCATTTATGTGGTAGGCCTGATAAAGAACTCCATGTCTCAGTTGGAAGAGGGACACGAATTCACAATTTCCTGTATTTTAGGAGTGCCCCAGAGCCTCTGGGTCACTGAGTACTCTGAGGTTAACCTCCTAATCTCTTCTGCTAAAATACTTCCATTTTGATTGAGTAGGTATACATCAAAGTAAGCACACAGCTCTAAACCACCAAGGCCCCTGTTAAATGTCCTAGTCAGCAGCATGTAGAATCAATCTGTGTCGTGTCACTCCCCCACGTCAAAGATGTGATTCGAGTTCTTATGCCAAATGGGTCTCTGACATACCTTTGTGGTTTTACTACAATACTTCAAATAAAAATGGAAAAAAAAAATCTCTGGGAAAAAAATGTTTGTTGCAAGCTGTCTTTTTCAAGAATCTTCCTCTGATTGGTGTGATCTGAAAACTCTTACAAGTAAAAGAGGTGGAGTGGCATTAACTGAAAATTCTATTACGGATTGTGCTTCAGACCTGAGTGATATTGTGGTTTAAGGACTGTTGTTCCTGTCCACTAACTTAACTTTAGGTATTTGGAAGACTAGATAGTATCTGAGCATGTGTTTTGAGGAAGTTAAGTGAAGGGAAGTTTAATGTTGCTGGAAGAAGTTTAGTGTCGTTAGGGTCAGTAACAGCCTCGCATTCTCATGACTTAGACTGTAGAGTACAACTGACTATCCAAAACCCAAAAAAAGTTTCTTTTTTGGGTGCAGGGCTGGGATTTGGCTTCCGTCAATTGTTAAGTTTACAGAAATATTTAGGTAAAGGTTAAATTAAATATTCTTGGCTGCCATTTCTGTTTTCAGACCACCAGGTAACATTCCTCTCTCTCTAGATACAGGCAACTTGTAAATTTTCACACTTATGTGATCTCCAGGTGCATTAAAAAGCTGATTTCCACTTAGGAAGACATGAATATATTTGCTTCAGCTGCTTATTCTGAAATTCTTCAAGCTGTGAACTGTATACTGTAGTGAGCAGTCACTCCAAATATACCCTTCAATTTAATTTCCAACTTTTCAGTTCGATGCAGACTAAAGTGCCTCTTCTTTTTGTACATTAGAAGCCCTTTACACCAGCACCCCAGAATCCAAATAAATTTAGAAATTTCGATCATTATCTTCTTACACCACATTATGTAAAGCTATCTTTTGTTTTTAGCCTATTTGCTGGGTATATCTTGGACCCATAGTAAGCAAACCAAGAAAGATAATGATTCTAATGTTTTAATGTTGCTTTTTTCCTCAATAAAATACACTCCTTTTTCTCCATTTTTTTATCTCTACTGCCATATCCTACCATCCTCCTTTCTGATTCCCTCTCATGACTGTTTGCTTACCCATGATATGTTTGTCAGAGCCACATATACTCTAATGTTTGTATAATGGTTCACCAGACACCTCCTACCTTTTGAAAATATATACAAATACCTTCTCTTGGCAAAGGCACTAAACTGTGTCTCTCCCTTCGGCAGTCATTCAGTTTTAATTTCTCGGAAAAATATAGTGTCTTCTTCTAACAATGCTTCTGACAAATTAGTTTGAAATTGGCCAAATGGTTCAAAAGTCATTGGCGATGGACTGATAGGAACACGGCAAGGTATAAAAAAGTTCTTACTGTTTTAGAACACCAGAGGAGAACCTACTGAGAGACTGAAAAGATGACTACTAATTCTTGTGGAAAAGAAAACTGTGTGTACAGAGTGATGATGGACTGATCTACTGACCTGTTACAGTAGAAGCAGTATACTGAATTTCTAGATGCATCTGTGATTTCCACTTTTTCCAGAAACCAGCCACTTGCTGTAGGGAAAAAAAAAAAAAAAAAAAGAGCAAATTTAATATAACCAAAACACAAACAGAGCATAAGAAGGGTTTCTAATTTCGTTTCCAAACCCTGTATGGTTCGGTATTCCAAGTGTATTCAACATCAATAATAAAACTGAAATGCAAATGGTTCAAATTACTACCAACTTCTCCCCAGTTTTACAGGGAAGGTCTTTGATGTTTTTGACAGAAAATGTAATGGAAGATTTTTGTTACAACTTAACTTATTTTTCCATGTTGAACAGAACAGGCAGTAAGACAAATGAAACAGGGTGCATGGTAATATTGAATACGTTTTTGAAAACCCATTTGGCCCTTTTTTGGACTTGGAAATGTACTCCAAATGCACCCTGGGTGGGCATTCTACTACTCCCTTCTAATGAATATATTGATATCTATGTAACCCAAGTGGTGAATCTGAATGCTCCTCATAACACTATCTCTCCAGTAGCCGTGATCCAGACCAGCGTCTCCGTTTAGGTCAACATTCACATCTGTTTCAGCTTTAAGAATGTACTGAATATCATACTATAATCTCCTATTTTGCTGTCTGAAAAATACCTTCATTCTTGTGATACAGAATTTTATTTCACTGAATATTAAAATATTAAGATTTTAAACCCAAAAATTTATATATATATATATATATATATANTATTTTAAAACTAATTAGGATTATACTGCTATTAGCTGACTAACTTTTGGCATTCTTTGCATGCCCTGGAGATAAAGAACTATATTCTATGAAATTAATTTGGTTTTCAAGTATTTGGACAAAGTTCTAAATAGTTAAAACCAATAAAAATATTTTTATTTGTAAGTAGGCTAAAAAGATAGTGTGAAAATATTTGTAAATTGTTTCAATTTGGATAAAATGTAAATGCATTGCAATTTTTCTCATTTGTCACTAGTATTTTTAAAAAAAATAGCTGGCATTACTAGCCCATGAATGTGTCTAGGTTTTTTCCATCTTCAATTCACAAGATTCATTTATTGATATTGTGAAGTACTTTTGGAACTCCTTTAATGAAATCTTGTGAATGGTTTAATATATCATAGACTCTACTTGGAATATATGACCTTTCATGAAATCTCTAATTCAGAGTCAGGATTATCAGCAATAAAAATTTACAGTCTCTCAAATTTACACAGCACTTTGCAAAAAAATATAAAGGCATGTTTGTTCTCCTGAAAAGATTAAAATCTAGTGCTTCCTCCTTTATTTACAAAACTCCAACAGACCTCTCTGAAATATCCAGGCATGGAGAAATCTAGAGGCATCTAGGAAATATTAGCAAACAGATGAAACATTTCAAAGAGCTGTTACATTTGAGGAAGCTTGAGAAGGTAACAGCTGATGTGACAAGAGACACTTGGAGATAATTTCAGAGAAAAATTTAGAGGAAGGTAGTCATGTCTCTAAGATGAATTGACACACACCAGCTGTGCTAGGAAGGCAGTATTAGCAGCCATGTGATGTTGATCAGGGCACAGAGAAAAAATATAATGATTTTGTTGATAGTTTGGGATCCAGGAAATAAAAATTCAACCTATTATTTCCCCTGCAGACTTCTGTGTAACTCTCAGAGTGTCAGAAGTCTGCCGGTGTAGAGTTTCCTTCCCACAATGGGAATCAGTCCTAAACTGAATTGTGTGCGTGCACAGCAGGATGAAAGTCAGCAGAAGGATTTTATTTATTATAGGTATTTCAACAGGTTTGGTGATTATTCTGTTTGAGTTTTCAACAACATGATGTATTCAACATGACTGGGTACTTGGGGAAAAAAAACCAAACCTGTTCAACTTTTTCCAAATAAGAACTGCTATTTGCAGAATTTTGCTTGGTTCATCCTGGAAATGACAAACCCTTGCCACTATACAGTGCACCATGAACTTAGATTAATCATATTTTATCAAACCTAAATCTATTTCTTTGAGATAGGTTAAGCAAATTTCACCTGACTAGAGTATCTCAATACAATCAGACCTTTTTGACTCAAATTGTACGTTGCCTGCAAATTCAGTTTATATATTTTATATCTCTATATATCTGTATACATCTGATATCTGTATATTCCTAGGGTTTTTTGCACAATTAAATGTAAACTCAAAAGATTATCTGCTGTAGTCTCCCACTTAATTTTTATGTAAAATTCAGGTTTTAGAAGCTACATGGAACACACTGTACATAGAAACATTTTCCATCACCATGTGTGGTTATGTACCATAGCCACATCCTCACCTAACACCAGGGCAAGACCTGGTGAACACCAATGTTCTCCTCGTACTTTTACAAGAAGAAAAGCCCTATGTCTGTAAGAGGGAGCTACAGCATGCTTTGACCAGAGTCCAAAACTTGCTCAAAACATGGAAAGTTTAGCCTGCAGTTTGAAAATTCAATCCTATCTTACGTAAGACACCTAATAAGGGTTTTGGCTGAGCAATGTTTGAAGGATAAAACCATCTGAGGCTTATGTTAACTTGATCTCCGTTAGGAAAAAAAAATCAAATTAAAGTCAAGGGAAATGTGATTGACAGAGGGGGTGAAAGCAAGCACAGTGAATCTGACCTCATTTGTACACAGATTTGTATTAGCTAGCTGTAGCACAGTATGACTTCAAACACCTTTCCAAATGTCAAGCAGATCTTTAGGCAGAAGATTTTTACAAGGCTACTGAACACAGGCAGTATACTCACCGAATCCTTTCCCATCATGACCAATTTCAATTGAATACAGGCTGCCTAAGTTTTTTGTCTTCATCTTGAAGGTATCGACCTTTAGTATTAAAATACGGTTATTAAAAATATTATACCTATACCAATGTTTGGAAACTTATAAATTTGTTTAGGTCATTTCTGAGATTAATTCAAATATAATAATACCAATTCAAAATAGGTGAGTCACAGCTGGTTTATTTTCCTTACTGAAGACGTGTGGTATAGATCCTGTCCAACGAGGTCTCAGTTTAAACACAAAACATTCACTTTTCAATTTATAGTAGGACAATCTCCACCTCTTCCCTGATTTTTGTCTACCAGAAAAACATTTTTGGTCTCATGAACGCTCAACTGATATGGTCTTCTAAAATGTTATTGGTATACAATATATAAATAAACATTCAATAACATAAAAGATAAAGACTTTTGCTACAGGTACCATTCTCTCTCTCAAATACTATATACTTTAAAATATTACCTTGTTTCATATTGTAGATTTTTTTAAAATGAAATTCCTTTTTCATAAGGCATTTGACATCACTGGCTACCTATTGACTTAGCTGGGTTGCTAACAGGATTGCTAACCTCCTGCATAGTAGTAGGCAAAAGGAAGTACTGCTCAAGATACTTTTTTACTTGCTCCTTGTGCCTGTAGGTAATCAGATTTATTAAACTCTTCAGTGTGGAAGAAATTCATGGGTAAAGACCTAGAAGATAGTCACAGATATCCTGGCTGAATAAACTTGGACCAACTGCAGATAAAAAGATGTTTAGTAATACTGGAGAAAATGAGGTACATCTCTTAAAGGAAGATATTATCACTTGAGCTCTAATTATTCAGTCATTACCTTTCAATAAATCCACAGGAGGAAGATATTGAAAATATGTATATATATTTCTTGTTACTTAAGGGTAACCATCATTGTACGCTGTTGCACAGGTGGTGACCAAATGGAGCAATTGCTTTGCCAGAGTAATATGCTTATTAAAATAGGAGAACATTCAGCTAAGGTACTAGGACATAATGCAGAGAATCTGCATTTTTATGCAAATATCTGTATCTGAATTATTGGGTCTCTCAATAACAGCCTAAAGCAAGATGGATATCAGAATCAGGTTGATGTGTATGGTTCCACTTTATCTGGTTATAGGCTTACAAATTCACTGAGGCTCACAGCATCAGTTTCCATGGCAAAGTAAAATGATGGGATGTAAGAGACAGATGTATTCTCATGCACAATATTCAAAGTTTGTGCAACAGCGTGGGATATTGCACATATATGCACATGCACAGGCAATGCATCTTGTGCATTTCAGACCAAGGAAATGAATAACTGGGAAGATAAGTGGATGGAATTTGAAAATGTATTGGGGACTAAGATACAGAAGAGCAACAGAGACAGTAGAAGTAAAATGTCCCTTTATTACTCTGGTGAAAAGGTGAGACAGAGGTAGTTGAGAAAAAAATCCCATCTAGTGATGTGGAAAACAGAATAAACGCCTCAAGTTCTCTAAAGAACTTGCAGAGATTTAAAATTTGCTTTTCCAGTATAGAAATGGACATAACCTGTAAAATCTGTGTACTCACCTTTCCTCTTTCAAAGGGGTTTTGATGCTCTAGCGAATGAGAGAGTTGAAATACCTCAGATTTGTCCTCATTCCCAAATAAAATAATGTGCACATTGGCATCAGTCCCTGCTCCCCTTTTGTCACCTGTGTACACTTTAATAGTATACTCTGTCACATTTCTTGCTTGACTTTCATCTTTATTTAAGTTGTTATCTAAGTCATTCTTTTCTTCGTCTCCTCTAATAACAAAAGATCGTGGGATATCTCTCTGTATTTCAGGCTTATTTGCATCCACAGAAAATTCTCTGAAAAACAAAACCACATATGTTTTTGTGGTAAGTAAACCATATGTTAAATTGAAAAAATCATATGAATTTATGTGGAACAGTTGAAGATGGACTTATTTTTCAAATATCTATTTACAGAACCACTCTGTGGTAGTTATTTTGATTCAGTGTCTGCTCGGGGTTTTCAACTTTTACATTTTAAAAAAACATGACTAGCTTTACATAATATACTTACCCATTCATTTCAAATACATAGATAGGATGCTTCTTTGCAGCTTCTTTCACATGCAATTTTTTAATGTTCAGTTTGCAATCTACAAAGAAGGAAATAGAGTTGGGTAAAAATGTTGCATTGCATGTCAAGAAATTAGGTAGACTCTATTGTTGGTGTAATGGTGTCATTCCTACTATATTAAAACATCATTTATTAATTAATTTATGAATGCCAACAATTGAGTTAAGAATGTTGGAATCATTACAAGATTCTTTATTTTGTTCCTATTTGTAAACCTCAACTTAGAAATTTAGGAGTAAGCATTTCCTTTGTCTAAATTAGTGAAGCAAAGCAGTGTTGTCTTCACCACCTTTGGACAGGCAAGCAGAAAAGATTCAGCATGACCGAGGCAGGCAAGTTTGAGAACGGCGAGCAGAAATACCCATCTGGTGTTTCCTCCTCAGCAACTGGTTGACAAGAGGGCTGGAGTTCTATTCCATATGCAGCACAAAGAGGTTAGGTGGCAGGTATGAAGAAAGTTCAGCAATTCACTGTATCCCTCTGCTGTTTGAGAAACATTGCAGTCTGACTTACACTACCTTTTGAATTTTCTGCTGGGGGTTTCAGCTACAAGGCCTGAATCTCTTGCCACTAGTCATGAAAACTATTCCTTTTCCCTTCTCTTCTATTATTTGTCACTTCAGCCCTGTTCCACAAACTGCATTCCAGTATCTTCTACTACTGTTCAAGTAGTTAATAGGATATAATCAGACTTCTGTGGAGGAATCCAGGACATTGTGTTACACTTATGACTTGCCAAGACAGTGCAGGGAGTGAGTCAGAAGCTTCAGGAAAGGATCTTGAACAACCTGATCTTAAAAACATGCTCAGATACTTAATGAAAGTATAAATATATTGGAGCAATACTCTGCCTGGGCTGACCAGTCCTGCAGGATACATCTGACTTGCTCTAAGACAGGGAGGCCCCACAGAAAGACCTCAAAAAATTAGGGAACTGAGCAATCACCAACCATATGAAGTTCAACAAGGGAAAGTCCCAGATGTTCATATAGACTGGGGAATGAGCTGCTGGAAAGCAGTGCTGTGGAAAGGAACCTGAGGGTCCTGGTCAAGGGCGAGTTGAATATGAGTCAGCAGTGCCTCAGCAGCCAGGAGGGCCAACTGTGTCCTTGGGGGACATCAGGCAGCCGGGGGACATTGCCAGCCAGTCAAGGTAGGTGATTGTTGTGCTCTGTTCTGCACTGGTGCGGCCTCACCTTGAATCTTGTGTGCATATAAGCTGCACTGTAACATAAGAAAGATATTAGGCTGTTAGAGAGTGTCCAAAGGAGGGCAACAAAGATGGTGAAGGGCCTTGAGGGGGAGCCGTGTGAGGAGCAACTGAGGCCACTTGGTCTGTTCAGCCTGGAGAAGAGGAGACTGAAGGGAGACCTCATTGCAGCCTACAACTTCCTCATGAGTGGACGATGAGGGGCAGGCAGTGATCTCTTCTCAGTGGAAGAGGAGGGGCAGGCAGTGATCTCTTCTCTGTGGTGACCAGTGACAGAATGCGAGGGAATGGCCTGAAGTTGTGTCAGGGGAGGTTTAGGTTGGATATTAGAAACAGGTTCTTCATCCAGTGAGTGGCTGGGCACTGGAACAGCTCCTCAGAGAAGTGGTCACAGCAGCAAGGCTGACAGAGTTAAGAAGCATTTGGATGATAGTCTCAGGCACATTGGGGAATGGTCCTGTGCAGGGATTAGAGTTGGATTCAATGATCCTGTGGGTCCCTTCCAACTCAGTGTATTCTGTGATTCCCTGATTCTATGACTTTAAACATTAAAGAACTTTTTTGGTTTTCAGGATTTTTGGTTCAAGTCTTGGTCCAAATTTGTCTCAGTCCAAACAAGTCCAATTACAATACAGACATCTTTACTTATCAGAAGTGTTTTATCATCTAAGTAACTCCTTCAGAAGAAACTATTATACATCTGTCCAATCCTCTCTTCATAAGACACAGAGGCAATAAGCCCAATATCCCTCCTTTGTGAACTGTGTTTTCAAACCTGAATGGAAAAGTCTTGCCTGTTACGCTCTCTGTGGTGCCCTTTGGCAACACACAATTGCCATATTCAATGACTGTCAGTCAGGCAGATGGCCATAGTTAACTTCCACAACTGAAGCTGTGGGGAACAAAAGCATGCCTTGCTCCCCACAACAGCATAGCAGGGCTTTCCCTCTCCTTCCCCTCCCTTCTGTAGGAACTGCAACTCCACACCGTAGCCCCTTGGAAGCCCCCAGCAAACAAGGCAGCCTGTGCTGTGGTGCAGGTTGTGTTGACCAGCCAACGAGTATGCACACACTTACTGCCCAAATGTCATCTTACGTATTTAGTTGAAACTGGGTGGTGAGTCTAAAAGGCTTTTATGAAGAGCCTACATAAGGGCAAACAAAAAAAAGACAGACGAAGTGCAGAACCCCTGTTTTCCTAGAAAACTGTCTGAAAATGATCAACTGTAATACGTAGTAAGTAATGATTTGCAATTATATAGCAAATTTCATTAACAGACTTTTAAAAATATATATAATTATTTTTTTAAATATTCCCTCATAGCATGATAACTATCCTACAGATGAAGCAAAGTGATGTTAAAGTCATGACGATTTTAAGGAAGTTCAGTGACAAAACCTGCTGACCAACAAACAGAGGTAAAATTCCCTTATGAATGTCACAGGGAGAAAACAGGTAGAAAAAATAGTGAAAATAATTGAATTGCAGAAGGAATATTAACCAATACCAATTTCTTACTTGAGTTATAATTATTCTCCTTGATCACTTAATAATAAATGATGTATTAATTGCAGAATATAGTTATTCATCTTAATTTTATGTTCTTCTTTCTTTTATGCAATGGAATAGTTTACTTTCTTGATGCAATATTGATATAGACTTTAGATCCAAAGATTTGAATATATCAAAATGTAGGATTTTACTTTATAAAATATTACCTTTTCTAAAAGTAGCCAAAGGAAATTAATTAGTATTTAACTCCAGCAGTGATTTCATTGCCTTTAACAGGAGGATAGCTGTGTGATTCACATCACTGACTTTAGAAAGTAAAAAGTATTTTACCTGTTTTACTGCTGATCAAAAGAACAATTTTGTCCAGTTCTCCCAACTCAACAGCATCCACAATAACTAGAAATGACTAAAATAAAATTATTCAGTATTGCAATCTTAAACTATATTACTTAACTGTATAGGAAAATTTGAAAATAATACATAGAAAGTACAAGAATTGATTAAAGGTAAGTTTTAAAGTACTTTAAGGCAGTGTACCTCATTTTCCTCTCCATGCTGGACATTCTGCAATGGCTGGAGAAGGGATCTGTCCCCTGTGTCACCATGAGTACCGTATATACATGCAGTCATGTGCAGTAAATTTCTTTCACTCAAAATATTTCTAGAAAATACTGTGAGATGATATGTAACCACTGCAATATCAAGCAAAAAGAGATCTTGTTAAGACTGCCACAGCCTTGCATAGATATTTGACAACATAGCATTGTACAGTCAGATGCAATTAAACATTCAAGCACTTGACAATAATAGTAAAACTCAAATTTTTTTTCAATTTTTTCCCTTAATTTTGTCCTGTAATTGTATTGCCACAGACTATCAGATCTGAAACTTGAGAAGTGAGGCTGGACTTGCCCAAAGCAAGCGTGAAAGGATTGCATTTGGAAGGTTCCTTTCTTGGATCACTGTGTCAGAGAGAAGGCAGAGTGGACCTGCCCCACAAGGGTGGACAAGACAGGAGTGGATCCCAGTGCAGGCAGTGCCTCTCTGACCAGGTAACAGTTCTGCAGCATCTGCATGTGGCAAGCAGAGCTGTCAACAGTCCCATATGCAGCAAACAGTGAAAAAGACCTGGGATCCATCCTGGTGATGGAGCTGGGAGCAGCAGGTGAAAGGGCCAGAGAAGGACTGAAAATAAGGCTACAACATATGTCCAAGGACTGTGCAGAAGACCGGGACACAGAGAGGACTAGGGAAAGATGCACATCTGAAGTAGCTCAAACATGATCTGAAATGGACATCCTATGCCCATTATGGCTGGAGGTTCCAGGTGACTCTGGCCAAGGGGAATAAGATCTGTTGACTTATCATGGCCCTGATACACCGTAGTCAAGTAGAAGTTGCATTGCATGAACTTTTTATCAGACCATATGGTGGATAGAACTGGCAGAATCCATTGTACAGTTGGGCAATTGAGGGAGACTAATGTAGGCAAGGGCAGAGGGCTAAAATGCTTCAACAGTGGTCTTGTTCAGGTAGTGCCATCAGACTATCATAGCATAAACATAGGCAACCAAGCTTTTGTCTCTGTAGTGTACTGAATAGATTGGAGAGAGGAGAGATTAAAGAAATCTCTGAAAAGCAGTTACATACAATAACGGTAACATATATGAATGTTACAACTCCATTAATTTTATAAAATTCAAATTATGTCATAATCTCAGTGTGAATTACGGTTCTTTGTTAATTTAAATAATCAATTTGAAAGTAGCATAATGCATTTTTATTTCACCTTTTCAATATTTAAGTTTTGCGTTAAAAACTACAGATTTGCAAAATTCACCTTCTGTACAGCCCTGTATGTGAGAGGAGAGAGAGAGTGGCATGTCATCCCTGGGGATTCCTGAGGTGTTAGCATCTCAAAGGGAGGTACAATGAAGAGAAACTATTTATATATATATTCAGCTGGAGGCTCTGCCCATTAATACACCAAAGGCACATGTGTGCACAGCCGGATCTCAAGGGTCTGTACTGTATTTTATCAACTGTGTTTTGATATGCCATTAGCATATGCTCCATCACAATCCCAAGTAGAAAAAAAAAAGAAAAAAGGAAAAAGAAAATATAACTAAGAGATGAAATATTAAGTCAGTTGATGAATGACAGATCTGTATCTGAAATTTAACAGCACATGGCTTCTGGTTATAATTATGATCAGCTGCTTTCCATTCCAATTAACGGAATACTGGTTTTGTTTTTACCTGAGAAAAAGAAAACTGAGGAGAAAATAAATTAGATTTAGAAAGCTGACAGAAAAAACATATCTCTTTTGCACAATAAATTGCAAGTAAGTTTGTGTGTAAAGATCACTTTGAACTCCACATGTAGCACCTGCTGTGACACTGCTTAAAGCCATCTTGGACATAAACAGCAAAGATTTGAGGGAATTACTGTTCTAATTTTTTTCTGCACTATGGTCACAAAGCCTCCTTTAGGAGTTCTAAAGCATATGTGGAAACAAAGAAAAGCCACAGAGATTAGCTATTTCATTTGTTTGTTATTTTAGCTAAACACATAGGTAATATAACACCTATTCCTAGTTTGTGATTTTTTAATCTCTCAATGTCAGAGCATTTACAAAGAATAAAAAAATTACCAAAAAAAACCCCCAAAAATTAAAAACAAAAGGTGAAGGATGGGGAAATTATTTTTTCAACCAAGAGGTAAGTGACAGAGCCATAGTCAGTATAAAGGTCATAGGGATTCCAGTCTCACTGCCCCTTTATCACCTGTGCTGGATCTTTCTCTCATCATTTCTGTGTGCTTGTACCTGTATCCTACTACTTCCTCATGTGACAGTGATCCGGGTACATTTTGCAAGGGGTACATTCATGGCCTTTATGTTAATCTGAAGGTCCTTTTTTTTCAGTCTTGAGTGGAGGAGATGAAAGCCATTAAGCCCTGTTTTGTACCCATACTTTGGATGTCTTCAAGTGAAAATAACACCTTTAAGCAATATAAAATCTAAAGCCTAAATACAAACTTTACATCTTCAGTTGCAACCAAAATATGAAAAAGCACAAACCCTCAACCTCTCTTAATTTTACTGAGATTATTTGCATACCTACATTTGGATGTATTCAAACACCTCACTGAAACTGGGCCATAAATTCCAATAGAAAGTGTATTGGGGTAGTTAATGTAACATCTACTTCAACTCACTTTAGATGAACTGAATTATTTGGTTTCTGCATAAAACTCAGACACAAATTATTTGAATATTAAGTATCATTAATTGGTCTGCTAATTTAGTTGATAATTGTTTCATTATATGGTAGCATTCAGTAAGCATTGCATATGGTGGATTTTAGGTGCAAAGACTTCTTTTATTTTACTTAACCAAGGTGACATATGAAAGAATTGTTGAACTAATTTTAACAAGCATAAATATTTGGAGTGTATAAAGGTAATAAAGATGAAGCTTATATGTAGTTTTGAGCTGTTATTTACTGAGAGTCTTTGTTTGGAATGTGCAAACAAACAACAAAATCTCCTAATAGTAAATGAGCAATAAAAAATCATGTTGTTAATGTCAGTAGTATGAGCTGCTGAAGACTAAACACAGGAGAATAGAAATATTACAGTATTGCAAGAAAGGGATATTTCTTATAAACTGTTCTTTGTAGTATATAATAATGCTTCTGTGCAATCAAATGAATATTGCACTTACCATTTTATGGTACAGAAATTAAGCTGAGTGGGTAGTATTTTCCTTCATACATTTTAAATTCTTATCCAGCCTTTTTGAAACATTAGATAAAAACAATAACAATTTCTGTTTTGATAAAGGTTTCTATTGTAATACCAGGATGTGTTAACCTCCTGGACCAGTCTACTGCTTTGAAGTAGATTTATACCTACCAGAAAGTGCTTCTTTTAATGGCCACTGTATAGGGAATTCAATCCATTTGTCTCCATTAAGAGAAAGAGGAAGTGTTTTATTTAGGGTGAGACTAAAGGTATCCAGGGTTGATGTGTTCTGTATTTTAAAGTGATGAAGAGACAACTGGGATATGCTGGTTTCCAAACTCTGGAGACCAAGTCTCACTTTATAAAGCATTCCCAAATCAGAGGGTAAATGTATCTAGGAAGCAAGAAAACCATGAGTTAGCACCCAAACAGAGATAAATGCATAGGTAATTCATAGCAAGAGAGGAAGTTTCCTTTAAAGGGGTCAGAACAGTCCTGGACCCCTTTTGCATCAGTCTTGGTGCTAAAAGTCCCATTGACTTCAAAAGCAGTAGAACCAGGTTGACTATAGGCACTTAAGGATGTTTTAGCTTTATCCTCTAGGGGCATTCATTGTAATTGTTCCATCAAATTCAAATTACATACCACACTGATTTCTAAATGTGAATATGTAACGTTAATGCCATTTAAATTGATACACATTATTAACTATTTGTTGGGGGGAAAAAAAGAATATGCTTGACCATCGTGAACTTGAGAAAGTAAAAAAATTAAAAAATGAAATCTGGTATGCAACTGAAAATTTCAGTTCTTTTTTTCTTGAATATTTAAGCAATAATAATACAAGATTATTTCACTTTAAAAGGAAACTCAAAGAAAATTTAAATATAGGCATATCTTACGTCATATGTTATTTGGTTCTTAGTCTGATGATCCACTCTGTTTTCCATGGAAACTGGATCTGACTTGCCTTTCCTTCCATAAAAAACCATAACCATTTTGGATATATTTTCTGACAACTTTTCAAATTCTGGTTTTGTTTCTTCTTGATGTTTTATTAAATAAATCCTCCATCTGCCTTCTGAACAAATAAAATAAGAAAAATAAAAAGGAAAAAAAATTAAAGATGTTTCTGTTTTCATATATTAACCAAGCTATCTGATATAAAATTTCTAAGACTCTTAGTCTATATGGGGAGCATTATTTCATAAGCATGTCACCTGGGTGCTGATCAAGTATAAGTATATTGCCATTTCTTACTATTACAAAGGGGAAACTATTGTCAGTATTCATAAGTGTAATGACATATTGTGATGAAAATATTATCCCATTATTATTTCAGAACTGATCAATAAAACAGTCAACATAATTACAGAAGCTATACCTGAATTCATTTGTTCTTTTCCTAAAGGCCAGGCAGAAATGCTCCTCCTTTCCTGAATTTCTAAATAAAAAAAAAGATCAAATTAATACTTTCTGTAGAACAGTACCTATATGATAATAAATATCTGTATTCATCTCTAGTGAGGCAATTGACTGAGTATTATATCATTTAGATTAAAGATTTAACTAAGAAGTGTATAGCGTGATTTTCTACTTAAGCATCATCTCCTACATATCATCCTATTTAATGAACTGACTCTAGGGCTAGCTCTTTACTGTGAAATGGTTGTAACATGAAGATTCAAGTGTTTTTCATTTTAAAGCATTTCTGTTTCATTTGTACAATTCATGCTCTGGATGAATGAGCACTAATTAGATGTGTTTAATGCCCATTCTAGGGGCTGATGTTCCTCCCACTGATATTAGTCTCCATTTATTTCAGTGGGATTTGATATACACAAAACCTAATGTTTATAAACATTAGGTAGAGGCCTGAACCAAAGATGAGAAGCCTTCTTTCGAGTTCATAACCCAAATTAGATTTGCCAATTATTGTATAAAGAAGCTCACAGGAACATTTTGTCCAAATCAATGCAGTCTGGTAGAAACAGAAATTAAATATTCCTTTTTCTTTCTTTTAAAGAAAAGTTACAACATACAATCTAAAACAAAGCTGAAATTATTTGCTTTTGCACAATAGCAGCTTCCTCATTTTCTTTTTGGTTTCAAATGATCAAAAGTTGGAGACAATAAAGCAGAGAAAATGGATTGAATTGGAATCCTCTTCAGTGTCAAGAGGCTATTGCTGGACAAGAACAGTAATTCCAAATGCTGCTACGGTGAGCAAAGATGCCCTGGGAGTTAGGTGGAAAAGAACTTGAATATTTTCTCTAATCTAAGGACTCCTCTATACTGTTAATTAACTTCTCCTAGAGGTCATCATCATCATCATGGCTAGGCTTTGAGAATGAAGATTTGAGAAGGACTCTACCCACACTTGCTACAAGTGCATTGACGGCTAAAAAGGCCAATGCGAGATAGACAAGTCCGGCTGCAAAAGGCACAGCGGAAAGTCTCCTTAGGCGCTATCAGCAAGACATGGTTCTTTTTGCATTGTCTGTTCTCCTAGAGGTAGGACCATTTGAAATACATCAGTCTTAGAGGTACACATTGAGCTTTGATTGCCTACTGATCTGGTTGGACTGTGCTGTGGTTCGGTTCTATCTTGCACACCAGATTGTATTCAAATACATGCTTGTATTGAAACCATGACACAGAGAGGGAGGGTGTACATTCCCTTCTTGTTTTGACAAAGAGTGCAGTCACAGGCAGTGGGGTAAAACCGTGACTCTGTGAACTGATTACTCACATGGTGTCAGTCAAAAATATGTCCAGTTTCTGGCAAAAAGCTGTCCAAACCTTGTAGCATAAATATTGTAAAACAGTCATCTTCAATACAATGGAGGCATTTTCTTCACTGCTTAAAAAATATTTTGCCCCACTTTCTACCTCATTTTCACTCTGCCTAGCAAGTAGTCGGCAGAGGTATTTAAAGCTTCAAAAACAGTTTCCAAGTGTAAAAGTATGACTTTGTAAAGAAATAGGCCAAATATGTTGCCACTTATCCCACTGTAAATCTGGAATAACAAAGCAGAAATTATTCTCTGGCAAATAATGGTTATTAAATGGTACTAAAACACAACAGTGTTCAGACACACTGATTCCCTATATAATGACAATGTTCTACTGGAATAATTTAAACCATAACTTGTTTGTAGAAGCAAATCATATATTGCAGTCTACAGTTTGGAACAAATTTCTTAGCAAACAATAGTTTGAAGATAGTATTGACCTGTGGCATTCAGAGCTACTGAGGCAGATCTTTTCCCATCACGTCTGTCTTTAAGCCATGTATGAGCCATAAACAATGTTTCTGTCCCTGAAGATGATGATTCTTTCACAATAATCTTCTCCAGAAACCAGTCAGAACCTGTTCCTTTTTCAACAATCATCCTTTGCAGAATCCCAACATCTACTGCTTCCACTTGAAAAACATCCACCTGAAAAATTCAGAATCAAAAAGTCATACGGAAACAGAACTATGGAACTAAATTATCACTGTATTTTGAAATACAGAAGTGAAAAGAAAATCAGGAATTTTTTTGATAATTTGATAAATACCAACAGAACCAGATGAGCAGAACCAGAACAGGTTTAAAGATGCTAAATGCCTGCCTTAAGAAGTATTTTTCTCCTTCGTGGTTCCACAATTTACAGTTAAACTGCTTTTTTGCCCACACAGATCTATCAGTTGCTTATGCTCAACTTGTGAGAGATTTTCCTTCCCAAATTTAGAGTTTAATGATCTACAGGGATACCATTTTAAACATCTTACTCTCAACAAAATATATACCAAGGGCTATCATTTGAGGGATGAAATACCGGGAATAAGAAAGGTGGAAATAAGCATCACAGAAAGGTATTTTATATTTTCTTAGGAAAGAATGACGAACTTTATTCCAGATTTGGATTAACTTGTAGGATTGGTTCCAATAAAAGTAATTGAATTTGAGGAAAAATATTAGAGACAGTTATGTTGAAATAAGTTCCACTATTCTTTATCAGTTAAAAAGTCCACAATATTTTTACAATTTTTAAAACACTGAAGTAAGAATACTAAGGAAAATGGTGTCAGTTTCACAATATGGGATTTTGGGTGTTTTGGTCTTCACCTGTTTTCCTCAGATGGAAAACAGAGATGAAACTCTTGGCAAAAAGACTTTCCACCTTATTTTCTTTATAGATTTATGAATTATCATCTCATTTCTATTGGGGTTGATAACTGGTAAAATGTAGTGTTATTTGTGATGGAATTTCCATCATGATTTAAAGATATAAAAATGTGTTTGAAGGGACTAGGTAGCAATAAAAAAATGATGAAAAACACTTGAGACCTGAGAAGTCTTCTCAACCTAATTCACACTGAAGTTGCTCTCCCAGAGCAAGAGGGCAGCAACCCTTATTCAAAGGTTTATGCAGAGATGAAACAGAGAAAAGCAGTTCTCTTGCTCTACCAGTCACAGTTACGTTTCTTTCCTGGACAGGTTTTCCAGCTGCAGAACTGATGAAAGATTTGTGTCACAAAGACCAGCCTGACCAGATTGCACCTTAATAAGACCCAGCATAAGCTAAAATATTGAGCTCAAAATTGCAGATATTATATGACCGTCTATTTTTAAAAAGATTCCCCAGAAACAGAAAATTTTTAAATTTGTTCTTAACATTTTTTCTTGTTTTTCATTAATATGTGTACATGTGAATATGAAAGCACATGTGTTTGTGAACTACATCTTTAACAGTCTCCTAAAAATAATCACCAAACTGTCTTTGAATTACTCTGTGGCTTCTATACTGAAAGGTCATGTTAGTCAAAAACTGCTACAGTTATCATCTAATCATCATCACATCTGCACTATCACCCCAGAGTTATCATGTGAAATGGGAAAGTGAGACAGTGATTTTAAGGAAAAAGTGCTAAAGAAGCACTTGAATACCTATACTTCCTTACAAGGACTCAGCTGCTTAGTGAATTTAGACTGGCAAAAGCATAAAATGACAATGGAGATTCTCAGGATAATGTCCTGCAGCAGCAGAGCAAATACATTGGAAGGGCTGAAATTTTAGATGGAGTGCAGGACTGCAGATAAAGTGGTTCCTCTTCATGTTTTTCTTAGTTATATCAAAAAATTAATGCATAGTGTCAACACTACAATTTTATTTTATTACCTATTGGACTAATCTAATGATTGAATACAGTTAATCTGAACTCTTAATTTACCTTAATTGTGATATTAGGTTGATCACTCCTTTAATAGGATTGGGAAAGTTATAGCATCATGCTTGAACAAAATAAAATTTTTTGTTACACTTACAAAATAAAATGTATTAAAAGAAGATGAGTGAAAAACACAGATAGACTCAAGTAAGAAACATATAGACCCTTGTCTCTGTTAGTAATAAAATATTTTAAGTTCCTAAAATGTGAAAATTTATCTCTAAAATTGCTGCTTGTTCTTGCAAATGCTTATGTTTATATTAATGCATGGTGCTGTGGTTTAAGCCCCTTCAGTACCCAAGCCCCACGCAGCCTCTTGCTCGCTCCCCCACCAAAGGGATCAAGGACAGAATCAGAAGGGTAAAAGCAAGAAAACTTGTGAGCTGAGATAAAGACAGTTTAATAGGGAAAGGAAAAGCCTCATAGACAAGCAAAGCAAAACAAACAAAAAAAATTGTGTCATTTAAGTAAACTCATTTTAGAGCATCTAAAATCTCAGAAATCCACGGTCAAATTTGTAGATGATGCAGACATCTAATAAACTGCAAGTTAATAAACTATTGTTTAGACTAGAAATTGTGACAATTGGGGTAAACTCACTTCACAGACAAGATTACATTTTCTCTTTATGTGTACATTTGAAAACCTATGTGGTGTAATGAGCTTTATTGTAGTCAAGAGACCAGAAAAGAACAGAGAAGGAGCAGCAACTATAATAAGAACAATTTGCTAGGGATAATTTATTTGCTAAATTTAATTCACTTTTCTCAAGCTTTCTGCAAACAGACATTATGACATATATTTCATTCTAATTTTAAGAAATTCAATTATTATTAATAATTTATTTAATGATTTTGTAGATTCATCTGAGACCACGGATTAGGCATAAATTGTTGGAAATACTCAAGTTGTTTACAGGACTTGTATGCCATATGATACTCTCTCATTTGACTTACAAATGGGGACCCTTTAAATTACTGAAGGGTTAATTCCTCTACAAAAAAAAAAAAAAAAAAAGAAAGAGGAAGAAAACACATAGAAGAGAAGTAAACCTATAGAATATAAAACTTCGCTTCAGCAGTTTCCCCTAGGGAAAAATAAAAATGTTAATTGTTGTTTAGTTACTAACATCAAATTAGGTTTGAATGGAGAAAAGTCACCTTAAATATTGATAATAATACATATTATCTAATTCAGCAGAGCTTATATTGAATTTTCTCAGAATAGTATTAAAATAATTTGTGTGAATGTACAGCCCACTAAATTTTCCTAATTAACATTGCCGGGAGAAGGAAAGATACTCTCCAAGGCAGAACAGCTGAGATTGACAATGTGAGAACCGAACATCCTCTGTGACCCAGAAGAGTTGCCCTAGCAAAGCCAGAAGTGGCACTTACTATATTTGTTGGTTAAGAAATAAGAACTAAAAAATTCCTTTCAAACAATCATTCCAGCAAACCCTTCAGAATATTTAAAGTTTGGGGTTTTGTTCTTAATTTCATTTCAAATTTTCTTCAAATGTTTCTGTTTTTTCCCTGAGACCCATGTTTTAAGCATTTCCTTTGAATCTATGACCCAGTTTGACTTTATTCAGTACTCTTCAGTGTCAGTGCTGGCAACATATCACTGTCTGTAGCAGTTGCAGTAACTCTTGTAACAGAAGAAGCATTTGAACAGTCACTGTGCAATATTTACCTTTATAAATGCCAATCATTTTATAGGCATGGTATTGAGTTTTGATGGTTGGTTAATGACAATATTCCCAGCAGAACTGCAAATGGCAAGTCAAGACACACCATATGCTTCATTTCATCAACCTGTATGCACAAGCAATTTCCCATACTGCTAATGTTAGTATCATTTTAATAGGCTTTTATTGGAAAAGGAGTTAGAGTGTCTAGATAAAGGACCTTTTCTATTAAGCTTAGCAAACCTATTGATTTGTTGCCTGACTATTTTGATCTCACTTGTTAATCTGGGGAAACTCCACTGAAAACAAAGGAGTTTTAACACTGGGAGGCAAAATAAAGGCCCCTGTAACACTGAGATCAAAACAGAAACAGTCTGTGAATTTTCCTGTAGAAGGAGACAAACGAGAAAAATTATTTTACTGAGACATCATCCTTCAGACTGTGGTCCCATAGCCTCTTCCAGCTGTGCTGAACTGAACTTCTCCACCCTGTCCCAAATGCTTGTCACATCACTGTCTTCTCTTAGATGGACATTATCACCTTTTTAGCTGTGCCAGCACAATCACGCAATCAGCTCTAGCGAAGTTTTATCAAGACTAAGTGAGAAAGTCCAAATCATTAACAGTATTAATTGCTTAAACTAAATAAACATTTGGACAGAGTAAATGTATGCCACTGTGCCAGCAGACTTAAGGGGTGAAAACTTAAAGGGTGGTAAGTAGCAGTGGTGACTGCACTGTGAGCAGTACTCAGTTCCCTGAGTCTCAGCTCAGTGGAAGGATGAACAGCGCATCTGAGTGTGCTTTCATCATCTTGTAATTGCTGTTCTGTACAAATGTTTCTTTAAAAGCAGGAGTTTCGGTGCATCTGAAAAAGCCAAGCCCAAATTTCTTCCTAAACTCAAATTTCTGCAAGCATGTTTTTGTATTATGTTAAATTCTCATCCAGAAATTCATTGAAAAATTTTTATCTTTACAGGAAAAAAAGTAATTTAAATTACAATGAATGAATAATTAGAGGTTTCTGATAATCCACATTTATCATGGTTTGTTCATCTTCAACAAAATTAGTAAAGAATCGGTGAAAGAATATGGGCAGTAAAAAACCTCAAATAATATTTGCCCTGCACTGACCTTATGTTAATTTGCTCAGTATAACTGGAAGAAAATCTTTTTGAAACAGGATTTGTATGCACAGAACAGCAGCAGGAGCAAGAAAGAATAGTGGCATCTTATAATAACCAGCAGATATGACCATTCAACTAAGTAGTGAAAGACATTTCAATGAGACTTAAAGTAAAATGCATTTACTAAAACACAAAAGGGCTACTTACATAGACCAATATCATGAGCCACATCTAAAGCTGTAAACACAAATTATTACACAATAGAAATTAAAAACCAAAATAAGAACAAAATATAAACAAATGAAAACCAACAAAAGACAGCCATAACTTTGGACAGATTGAAACCCATCTGATGCAGCCTGATTGTTGGATTGATTTAATAGAAGTCCAAATTTCAGATCTGGTTTAACCGGCAAAGAAAAGAGGATGGATGTATTTTTCTTTAACTTCAGTAATGTATATGATTGTATAATATTTTGATTAAGACACCATAATCCAATATAATAATGGGATAATAAAATGTCTAACTTGTATGTCTCCAAGTGCAGCTGTAAACAGAATATTTTCAAACACATTTCATTACAGTGAGGCCAGTTAATAAGCTTATGCTCTTTAGTATTTTCACGAGTTATCTGGAAGAAAACAAGATTTTAGAGATTATGCAAATACAATCTCTAGTTATGACACTTTAAGAAGTAGGGTGCTAAATTGAAGAGTGCTCTGAAAAGATTTATGAGTTAATAAATCACTATAAAGCCTTCCTTTTCATGAATCAAGCAGAATAATCTATTTAACTTGTTAAAGGCATGTTGATTTGGTTATTGTCATAAATACTGTCAAAAGCAGTCGAAGTTTAGTAAGAGAGCTGTCCAGGCTAACAGTCGAAAGTGTGATTCAGTTCAGTTCCTAGAAGTTAGACGAATTTAGACAGAAAACTGTGAATCTCTAAAACTGGGGGGGGAGGGGGAAGGATATTTGAGCTCTGAAACAAGTTTCCAACTGGATGTAAACTTCATCATTGGTAGCCACTCATTCTGTTAGGGATATTGGCTAAACTATTTAAGTTAAATTGAAGTTAATTTAGTTCTTGCTGCACTGAGGAAAATGATCGAATATTTTATTTCCTGAAAAATGCAGACTTGAATTGACCATAAATATTTTAAGATTTTTAGATACATCAAGCTAATAAAGTTAGCTGCATTTTATATTAAAATGATCTTGTTTACTAAAAACTGAAATGAATACAACATAAAATTCACTTACCCAACTTGGTCTATCTACAATAAGTCTATATAGTTGTCATGGGTTCAGGTGGCTGGGTTTTTGGTAGTAGGGGGGCCACAGGGGTGAGTTCAGTTAGAAGCTACTAGGAGCTTTCATTGTCCTATGAAGAATCATTGATAGCCAGCTCCAGGAGGGACTTTCCCGCTGCTGTCCAAGGGAGAGCCAATGAAAACGCTTCTGTGATAACATATTTAAGAACAGAGGCAGAGAAAGCTGTGTCGCAGAAGAAATTCCAACCCCGAGAAGAGCAGAAGAGAACCTGAGATAACGAGCAGACTCCAAGGTCAGTGCAGCAGGAGGGGGGGGAAGAGGGGCCCCGGCGCTCCCCCTCTCCCTCTCCAGCAGGTGAAGGACTGAGAGCTGAGGCCCCTGCTGCCTGTGGAAGACCACTGGGGTGCAGAGACCCCCTGCAGTTTATGCTGGAGCAGGTAGATACATGGAAGAAGGTGCAACCCCTGTGGGAGATACAAGATGAAGTCCTGCTGGAGACCTGTGGCCGGTGGCCCGTGGGGAGAGAAGCCCACGCTGAAGCAAGTTGTCCCAGGTAGGACTTGTGGCCCCGGTGGGGGACCTATGTCGGTATAACTCAGACCATGAAGGACTGCACCCCCTTGGGTGAGTGACCCACGGGGAGAAGAACATCAAGGACTGTCTCCCATGGGAAGGGACCTCACAGAAGCAGGGGAGGGACTCAGAGCTGTGACCCCCCTATAGCCCGTGGTGAAGACTATGGTGAAGCAATTTGTCCCCTTGCAGCCCATAGAGGACCATCGGGGTGCAGAGACCCCTTGCACCCCTATAGAGAAGTAACCCAGACACCAGAATCGAAGCAGCTGCTGTACAAGAAATGGACTCACTTTAACAGCGTCAGAAGCAACAACTGGCTGTGACCCCCGCCCTTCCCCATCCCCCTGCACTGCTGTGGGGAGGAGGGAGAACATGGAGGAGCGAGGCGGGGGTGGGGAGAAGGTGTTGTGTTTTAAGACTGTTTTCTTCTTTTACTCTTTAGCTTGAAGCAAAGCAAGGCTTTAAAAGGGTTAACCAAAGTATCTTGCTCTAAGAAG